>PNEQ01057038.1:0-74378 GCA_003012365.1 Medauroidea extradentata
CGATGCATAGTTCAATAGAGAGAGCACGTCAAAATGTTTCAATTTATACAGTACATGACTGGATTAATGTATTCCTTATGGCACGCTCAAGGAGAGGAAAAAACAAAACTAGTGGCAGCTATATTGTGAAAGAATTTCATTTTTCAGACATGGTTGACTTGAAGACCTTGGCAGCAGGTGTTGTGAAGAATAGGTCAATTAACACAGACGGTAATCGCGTAAACTGGTTGCAAATAAAAGCTCTGCGTTATGAAAAAGATAAGCCAGGTAGTATTTTATACAAGTACAATCATGAAGACCCTGAATTTCAAACTATCCGAACTACTGGTCGAGGTCGTCCTCCAAGCATTCCAGCAAAATTGTCCATGTTGTACAAGACCCAGTTACCTATTTCTGCTACTAAAAAGAAAGATCTGCTTCGGTTATGTACGACTAACGTTATTCCAGTCCTTGCCAGTTGATATTGGCAAGAAAGACTGTGCTCCTGAACCATCACGTATTTCTGATGACTCCGACGAATGAATGTTTCGTTAAAGAGTGTTCTTTCTCTTATCTTCTGTTTGACTTTTAGTAATAAATAAATGTCCAAGTCTAAGTTTAGAGAATTATTTGGAAAGTATGTTAGGTTAAATTTCCTTTGCTTGTATTATAGAGCCAGGTGTTTGTGTTCAGCTTTTAATTGCATTCACTTACCGGTATTTTTTCTTTGAGCACATTTTTTATAATGTTAAACTTCATAGTACCTAAGTGCTTCATGAATGTATTTTGTGTTTTATATATTTATAAGTATTAAATGAGTGTCATCAAACACCCAAGTTTCATTGTTCAGTAAGCACTGATGGAGACATAAAGTGACCAAGTCACATTACGTGAATAACATAAGTGACCAAGTGATTTTCCTGTGCTCTCATCATCACATCCATAATCGTACAGTAGTGTTTCTATATCTGGCCTTTAGAATGTAGGATAAACATATCGACAAATGACCAGTTACACGGAAATTTGTTGAATGTGACTTTTTAATACCGTTTGGAAGTTTCAACAGCATTTCCTTATTAATGGTATTATATGACTTTGTAGTATACCCACGATATATATATATATATATATATATATATATATATATATATATATACATATATATACACATACACACATGCATACATACATATACATACATGCATGCATACATATATACATTCATACATACACACATACATGCATACATACATAAATTCAGACAGAAGCGCGATCTCATAAGCATAGGCCTATCTTTCCGAAAGGAAAGTACGTTAAAGGCGCGGGGCTCATGCAGCACATAACTAATGTAGAAATAATTTTTCAAAGTCACTAGCAATATTATTGAACTGCAAATGATGTCAACTGTTGTGCGATTTTACTTCAATGACATCTACTTTCTACACTCCTTACAAGTATCTCTTACATACACCCCATGTTTTTTAATGTAAATCGTTTTAAATCTTACAAGTATTTTCTATTTTCATATTATAAATAAATGTATACGTTTGGTCCGTTATAAAACCGTGCCTATTAAAGTACATATTTAAAGTAACTAGTGATTTCGTCAGATAAATAAATTTACTCAACGAAATTATGACAGAATATTAATAAATTAAATGGGAAATTAGGTTTTTAAAGAAGCGAAAGCACAGTTATCGTACCAGCGCAATTTTGATCTTCCTAACTCAAGCATCCAGCCAAATCCTGAAACAAAAATAATCAATTTTGTTAACTTATATAAAAGAACACAATAATAAATTTCTAGTTTACTTCTTATAAGCCTGCGTCTACTGAAAGGTAAGATCAGTAGCTATGTTTCCATGAAAGTACTCTTAAAATTTTCCTTCGTGAAACCAAATAAGCAAGAACAACCAATAAATCAACACTTACGAGTAGAGTAACAATTAAATATTTTATTAGTAATATCACTAATTTTTTCAAATTATTTATTCGATATTAAATATATTATTTTGTTGTCATAAATAGGTGTTTAAAGTTAGAATCGAGAAAAACGTTCTGAAACAAATTGTCGTTACATTTTCCAGGATTTACGGTTTCACTCCTTGAGATCTTGACGTGCCAAGTAAATTAGTGTCAGAATGTAAAATGCTTAACATTTAACGTAATGGAAATTTCTTTATAAGAAAAGCCACAATTTTATGACGAAAATATTTTTGCAACATTTGGTTTCATTGCGTTAACTCTGATACATCGTTTGTGATTGGTGAATGATTTTACTCTCACTCTCCTTGGCAAATTACAGACGTACGGAGTCACGATAAACCTTGCTCTGAATGCTGCAGTCAAATGAGAGACATGTCTGGACAAAGACACGCTGCATATAACCATGAAGCACAGCTGCCGATATGCACGAGAGACACTGAAACAAACTGGGGGAAAAATCTTTTCGCAACAAAATCGTGGCCCTATTTATAAGATACCTTCACTAATGCTCTTCATATACAATGGAATGCAAACAAGTGTGATCTTAAATGACGAGAGAGGTAACATTTGTGCCAACGTCACAACGAATAAACACTTCGTGTTTTAAACATACTTGCAGACTTGATTTATTGTAACATTAACAGAAGAAATAAGCAGAGCAAAAAATTGGCTGTTAGTAGCGAGAGCCAGAGAGAGTGTGTGTGTGTTCATGTGTGAGAGAGAGACTGATAGAAAGAGTGGGCATAAGGTACCTTGCGAGGACATTCGCCAGTTTGCTGAACGACGCTGTGAGGACAGTTTATCTTGCGAGGACCGGCCTCATAAGGAAAGGTCCTCATATTAATTTTCTACCGGCTATTCTGAGTTCATAAATATATAGGACATTGTATTTCTAGACGGTCCTCATTTTGCTGGATTTGTAGTTCAGCAGTTTTCCACCAGACGGTATTCTAGTCGTCTTGCATACACAGTTCTTCCAATCTGTGCAGTTCATGCGTGAACCTCTTTACACACATCTTAAAGTTGCACACTCTTGAAATGTAACATACTTTGCGAGTACCTGATGTAAATTAACTACCAGTATCCTATACACCAAACGAGGACCATTTACAACAATCATTCAGGAAGCATTATTTGAAATTTTAAACGTTTTCACATTCGCATCTACATATTGCCAGTAAATCAGAATGTGAGGACCACTTACCACACGCCTGGGTACAATTTAAAGATATCAAGCGAGGATCACCTTACACATGCCTGGGTAAAATTTAAAGATATCAAGCGAGGACCGGAGGTATGAAGCATTATATCAGATGTTTCATACGTTTTTTGCATTGCAGGCGAATTTAGAAAAACTGTATAAGCAATTAATGTTTGATATGCAGTTATAAAATATTAAGGGTAACTTATGCTATAACAACGCGTAAATATATTATCATAGTATTCAGGTATTTATACTTTATTTTACCATACGCAATTTCCTTTGTGCATTTGTATTTTATCGAAGTTTGTTTTGAGTTTAATAAAATTTGTTAGCTTTACTTTTGTTAGCATGTTTGATTTACTTAATATTTCACTATTCTATCATGAACAAACTTACAGATTATGTTCTATTTCCTGAAAAAAAATTCAGACAGATAAAAGTAGCGCGCAAATTTTGAATAAATATGAAATGAAAATTCAGCATGTGTGATAAAAGTTGAAAAGTTTTTTTTTTTTTTTTTTTTTTTTTTCGAAAATCTTGCCACAAAGATCAGGAGCGAGCATAGTCACTACAGAAAATATCATCAAAACCATATTTGGGTACATGTTTATTCAGTATTCTTCGACTGAATCAGCACAACTAAAATATTTATAATCCTTAATTATAGGTCGATACACAAACACGCTGTGACTAAATTACAGTTAGAAGTTGAGAATGGTTTCAATACTACCATTAACCAACGTGGTAATCAAAGTTTGATCCCAAGCGGGGTCGACCTGAATATTGGTACGTGAATTTTACTGGACGATGCCACTAGCCAGCTGGTTTATTCGGAGATGTCCCGTTTCCTCCGCTCCTTCATTTTAGCGCTGCTTCATTCTTCATGTCTTTACCAGCACTGAAAAACTGAAAGCATCAATGTTAAACGCTGACCAAATATTATTTGCCCTCTCACTCACTTTGACAGCTAGAGAAATATTAGTAATGTTTCGTAGGACCTACATTATCACTGAAATGTCATCTGTAATTAATTTGGATGTACTTTTTAGTTTTCATACGTTGTTTTTCCCCAGAAAATATTTATTTCGTGCAGCTGCTTGCAACAGAAAAAACCGAAAACCATAATGCACGATAACAGCAGCTAAATGCTTGCACACTAAATATCGTCATCAACAACTGACAGGTTATAATTCGAGTGATTATATTTTCTCTTGTGTACATAAAATGCTACTATGGTTACAATGGCTAAACCTGTTTCTCCTCATCACGCTACATTACTTACTATAAAGTGAATTCAAAGACGATTTTATCGAACGAGTTGCGTAATGACGATGTTCACAGAAGCTTACATTATCACACGTCATGAATGGAACAGATTGAAGTGGTGCAATGGTTACGCGTTAGACTAGCAGTTACTATAACATGGCTTCGAATCCCAATTTCGGCCATCCTGATTTCAGTTTTCCATCGTTTCTCGAAATTGGTTCAGATGAATGCTACTAAATTATAAGTAAACTGTGTTTGAGCATGTGTTTAGGGACCCTTGTTTTTTGCTAAAAGAATTTTGCCGCAGTTTGTTTAAGTCGCTCACGTGCACATCTGCAGTTCTGCTTCACAGTTATTGGCAGCGCGTCTATACGAAGAGCCGTATCTCATTTGACTGAGACAATTAAAATTACATTCATTCAACACCACACGTCTGTGATTTACCGAAAGAAGCCCAAGGCTCGTGAGAGCTAAAATATCCAATTACTGACCACGAAGCAAAACTGCAGATGTGCACGTAAGGCACAGAAACAAAGTGAGGTACAATTATTTTCGCGAAAAACAAGGGTCCCTAACAATTGGTAATACATCTTAGTCTGAGCTATGTGTAACTACGTACATGTACTCACTGTACGAACATACACATGATCGTAGAAATTAATGGTAGAATTTAATTGCTGAAAACAACTGGGAACTCCTAAAATTTTGTCTGTGAAACCTGAATGAAATTAAATTTTGTGTCCCATCATTTCTGGCAGTAAACAACAATAAAGCATAAAGCTGACTTAGTTAAGGTAGTATTTAAGTTTCCCACCAAGTGAGCGTCTTTCATTGTCATCAATGTGTGATATTTCTGGCCTATTTAAATGTTATATAACGAGAAATATGCACTGCAATGTTCAAAGTCCTTTGGGTTAAGTAGTAATTAGGACGCGACAGACTCATAAGTTAAAATCTATTATTGCTGAAAAAATTGTTTTCTTCTCGCTGCATTTTCTTTTTGGTATTGATGTACAGCAAATGGTTCGCACGTTGTTTCTGTGTCAACATTTTCTTCAATTTCAAGGCCAGCAGAACATGAAGCAAGGAAAACCTATTTTTTAAATCTAGAAAAAAAAAGTGAGAGACCAATTTTTCACAATTTACACAATAGTTTCCTGAAACTGCTTAACAACGGTGTTTTCATTTTGATGACAATATTTAGTCGACTGCAGTCAAAGCATTAATTAGATCATATTATTTTTTCTAAGTTATTCGAATTCTTCAAGAGAGATTTTGGTGTGGTTTCGCTTAGTAAGTTAACTAAAAGAAATTTAATTATATTAATATCTAAAATAAATGCACTTTTTTGTTCTGAACTTCATAGCAAAAACCAGTTTAAACAGATCCTTTCATTTAGCCTTTAAATAATAATCTCTAAAGCAGTATAGAGACAGATAGTTGGCTTAAAAGGTGCTCCTTACTTCCGTTATATGACAAAAGCAAAGACTATGTAGTACGTGTTAATTCTTGTTAGGTGGATCTTATTTACCGGTCGAACCTACACTGTAAAAGAAATTGGTAAATTTACTCTACATGTAATGGAAGCTTATTACCTCTACAAGTGAGGGAAAATTACTCAACACGTGTCAAGGAAAGTTACTCAACTGGTAATGTAATTTTTTATTACGTATTTGCGCAAGCCCTCTAGGACCATTTGACATAACGCGCGAGCGAAACATCCGAATGGTTTGTGTGGCGAATACACTACCTTGCGAAAATTTCCACACAGATTCGGAAATCAGATTTTCTTCTCAAGGTCAGGTAGTGTATCGCAATGACTGACTTTTTTTTAATTTTGTTGCGATTCACATTACTACAAGTTCTTCAAGGCGATTTTTATATGGTCTCTAAAAACTATGTACAAACAAGTATTTTAATTATCAAACAACACTCGTAAACAACTACAGAAAAAATATTTCAACACCTTTAACCATTAGCATTGTTTCCTTCGTCTGACTGAAGAAAAAGCTTTTGTATTATTATCATAAAAGTTTAGCGAGCTCCCCCTGATAATGTAATCAGGCAAAGCCGTGGCTATTTTATTAATTCAAGAGACTAGAAATTGAATAAACTATCTAACATATTAATGATCAAAGTCAATATTTTGTCCTGGACATACATAGTTTTAAGAAGACAACTAAGAGTCTTAGGCAGAAACTATAAAATTAATTTTAGAAATTCACCCCCATGCAGTTTCGAGAAGACCCAAACGTGTTTTTAAACGTGCTTGTGTATCTATTATTATACCTGTTGAGATACCGATTTGTTTTTTGACTCAGAATTATACTAACAATTATATAACTTCCTCGATACTTAAATTAATGTCAGGGGTTTTGGAGTCTTCTTAGATTCTTAAAAAGCATGGTAGGTACTTGTTTTTTTGTAACACTAATAATTAAAGAAAACAGGAGTAAGCAAAGAAAAAGTTAAGAGACAACAGTTGTAGAGTGGAATTTCTAAATGATCTAAGTGCCAAAAGACTCCGAATTTAGCTAATTACTTCAATATAACCATGTGCCAGTGCCTATGTCTTGCTGTAAGAACTAAGTCCCTATAATTGTCCTAGAAATTTTTATGTTCGTTGAAAGATTGCATGTCCCATATGTACAAATAGTCATGCATCGCTGTTTTTCCCTTTCTTCTCGAAAGCATCTATTTGCCACTTAGGTCGTTTAGAAATTCAATTCCACAGTTTTTTCAAAAAAGTGTGTTTTGCAATGATAATACGTATAGCGGTAAGACCAAACTTAAAATTTACTCGGGTTGACATGAGAAACGACTGTTTCTCATACTGTCAGTTTTACGGGGGGCAGTCTTGAGTGTCGGATCAAAACGATAATTATAAATGGCTGACAGTCAAAACAATTTCCAATAACTTCGTTTGAATCAGGTAGTACAATTCACCGTTTGTGTAACTGAAGAGTTTTCAGTAGCTACTTTTTTAATTTTAAAGTTTCTTTATGTTCGTGGTGATTACAAACAATATATGTGTCGTTCTTTCATGCCCGATATCATGTCGCCAACAATTTTTGAACGTTCACTTTATTGATTGATAAGTTGTTTCTTTATCTTATAATATTACGAAGGCATTTACTGTGGTTATAGTTTAATATACTTATTGCGCCAGAGTAATGTGATCCATTGTATTATTAGATGACAAGTTTATTAATGATTTTATATTTTTGGTATGCTATAAATTTTATGATTTGTTTACTTATAACATGTACACCATGAATTAGTCACTAAGATAAACACTTCGCAGCGCGCTCAATAAACATAACGACCACAAAAGAATTAACGTGTAAAACCAGTAACAAAATAAATAAAAAAATTACTAGGATATAAAATACTATTGTTAATATATTTAATTTACAACGTACTCTTAGTTTCAAAAACATCGGCTCGTTTACTTTAGGGGGTTATCCATAGATTTGAATTTCTGTCATATTGTTATTGTTAGACATACCGTAAAGAATATCACACTCCACCTAGTAAAACCTTAACAGAGTCTTCTGTCTACACCCATGGGGTGTACATTCCAATCGGATTAGTTACAACCTAACAATTCATTCCATAGTGCACACATAACCAGAATATTACAAGGACAACTTAACTGAAAGGCAGGCTTAGAAAACCTCGTTTGCAGTTTTTGAAACCTCATCAGTCTAGACATGCTTATATCACAATAGTACCTGGTCCTTACTTTAACCTTATTACCTGAGCTGTGTATAAAATAATTAGCCGGTAATAATGGTCCTTATTTGGCATCTTGTCGACTGAGCTGTGTACATTTTTCCGTTAGAAACTGGGTGGTCCTCACTTTGTCTGTTCCAAGACACTGCGTGAAAAAGTTAGTTATTTTTCCCTGGATCTCGTATCGGCTGGTCAAACACATGATCCTCGTGAGATACAATAAATCCACACTGCCATACAAAAAACTTACAAATAATTTGTTTTCCAAAATTTCATCATGTGTATAGGATCACAAAATCGTCCCAACTCACTGATGTACATTTGTCAAACATTGACGATTAATTTGTAGAGGTCCACATAATGACGTTAAACTCGGCGGTCCTCAGAAGATACACTAGTCCCGTATAGGTGTGTGTTGGTGAGTGTGTGTGTGTGTGTGTGTGTGTGTGAGGAGCGAGGGAGAAAATCTCTAGCGAGCCTAAGTAACTAACAACCGGTGTGCTGTATATGCATATATATTTTTTTATAAATAATTTAAACCAAGATTTTAATATTAAAATATAGGGAAAAAATGGAGTACAAAAACTGTAAAATTTAATTTGTTCTTTATTTTTTGAATAAATTAATAACTGTTGATGCTCTGCATAATGCTCGGTGTGCTTGGTATTCGAAAAACCTTGCGTAGGTAATGTATATAATTTATTCATAGAAATTTTGTTGTAAAGCTAAACGAAATAATTAAGAGATACTCTGATAGTGTTGTATGTTAGTTATGTACTATAGTTTAAATAGTTTTGTTGATGTAAGTTTAACTTGAAGTGATATTTCCAAACTTTTACGTTGTAGTAATATGTTCGTGTTTTATATTTTAATAAATTTAATTTATTTTCTACAGTAGGATGTTGGGGTGTTATTTACAAAATATTAGTGAATATACCATGCATGGTTATATTACATGTTAGTAAAACGAATCAGTTTTGTACAAATGATTTCAATGCATGTTTACTTAACATGATAATAGTTAGTTTTATAGAAAATGGAACAGTGTAACACTGTTTGAAGTTACAGATTGTTGACTGACAAAATGAGGGTAGCATTTAGAGCTTTCACCATCCTCAAAAGCGATCCAGGTTCGTTTCTCGTCTGGGTTGATGACGAAGGGGGAATGTCATAAGTACCGGGATGGGTACGTCTTAAGACCGGGGAGAGGGTATGCTATTGGGTAGATAGGGTGTATGGGCAGGGGAGGCTTCCCCTAGCATGCGAATATCCATCGCATGCACTGTGATTATTAATTTCTCACGAGTGCTTGTTTTGTAGGTTTAAATATATTAATCGTGCTTTAAGTATTTACCGACAAGTAATTCCTTTTATTAGTGAATATACCATGCAAGGTTTTAAAACATGCAAGTAAAACTAATCAGTTTAGCACAAATGATTTGAAAGCATGTTTACTTGCAATTATAATATATATTTTTATAGAAAATGTAGCAGTATTACTTTTTTTTTTAAACATTGCTGGCACAACAGTATGTGTGTGTGTGTTCCTAGATATCTGGTTAGCTGGCTAGCTAGCCGCACACCCATGTGCTGTAAGTTGGGATGGAATGTTTGTTTAGGCATGTGAGGATGACAGTTTAGATTAATTACAGGAAGTCCTCTTCAAGTTCTAGGGGAGTGTAAGACACGGGTGTTCACAGCTGGGAGGGTGTCAGTTTAGATTAGTTACAGGAAGTCCAATTAGTGGAGGGGCGTGTCAACTGAATAGCGGAAACCATTAATTATGAGTGCGGCGGCTTTCTGTAACACAAACAAGGGGTCCACAGGCATGGTGACAGAAAAAATACAACTCCCTCTTTCTAGAACACGTGTTCTGAAGGGGAGTCACCAAGTGAACATGGGTGCTTGTACATGTATGTTTTTATGTATGTATGTGTGCATGTAGGAGGTTCAAAGTTGGTTGATAAATATAGATCGGTAGAGTTTCTCGGGAGTGTCCGACACCTCTGCAACATAGGAGCTAAGTTCATAATTATGTTATTACTGATTGCAAGTAAGTAATATTTGCATTCTCGCCTTCTCATGTCATGCCTTGGGTAAGAAAATATAGTCAGACATTAAATCTGTACTTTTAAAGCTGTTTCCAGATAATACTCTGTTACTAATATTAGTATTTAGATAGTATTTCTTGTGTGTCCATGGCTTTGTTCCCTGTAAACTTTAAATTAAACCTTTTGGAAATATTATACGTCATAAATTTTCGCTACTCCAACTGTTGTGGTCTAGAATGATGTGATGTTCAAACAGTTTTCTAACTTTCTACTCCTAGCACGAATACTAGTGTATAATAGGGTTGTGATCAGTTGTGGTTAACTGAGTGAGCACCACGAGAATATGTCTACAAGCTGACTGAGTATGTGGTTGTACTGTGATTACAAGATGGTTGCTATCACATGTCTACTTTCCTGTACACTGCGCACCTACGTATACACCTGAAGTGATTGCTAGCGTTAATGTGAGGTGATAACTGTGTGTATGGTTGTTGGAATTTTATTCAATAATGATGTATATGCAGTATTGTATGGTTGTTGAAACTTTATTTAATAATTATGTGTATGCAGTATTGTATGGTTTTTGAAATCTTATTTAATTATTATGTGTATGCAGTATTGTATGGTTTGTGAGATAAGCATGGTTTGTGTGTGTGTGTTGCAAGCTAATGCATATATGTAGGTGATCTATAAAAATTCTTGCGAATATTTTATATAATGTAAAGATGTAATTACAGTGAAGTTGATGTGAAATGTGCATGAGAAACACTCACATCGGATGACAGCATCCAAATGACAACAAAGTCAATGTATAATGGGGATATACAATGTTGACCGAGTAGGGTGGTGAGTACCAGTTTATACTGGTGTTTCCTCCAGCCACCCTCAGTCAAGCTTCGGAAGTCGAGAGGAGAGGATGTCTCTAGTGGTAAGCCTGAGGGGAAGGGGAGAGAGGGGTAGGTAGGAAGGGTATGTTAAATATTGTGTGGTATAAAGTATAAGCTTCAGGGGTAGAGGGGTGGACTATGCTTTAAGGGTATGTCACAAGGACATGCAGGGGTTAGACTGGAGGGGGTATGTCATAAGGAAAGGCAAGAGGGGGAGTATGCTTCAAGGTAATAGGCGGGGGTTCAAGGATGGAGGGGCTGTACAAGGTTATGCTATATGGATGGAGGTGGAATGACAAATGTAGGGAGGGGGTATGAGCGGCTACAGGGGGTGTGTTATAAAGGTATGCTAAAAGGATGAGAGAGACTACAGGCGTTGTGCTTTAAGGTATAGGGAGGGGGTAGGAGAGGCTACTGGGGTATTCCTTTAATGGTATTCTATGTGAATATGCTATAAGGATGGGAGAGGCTACAGGGGCTATTCCTTTAATGGTATGCTAAAATGATATGCCTTAAGGATGGGAGAGGCTACAGGGGCTATTCCTTTAAGGGTATGCTATAAGGACAGAAGAGGCTATAGGGGGTATTCATTTAATGGTATGCTGTAAGGGTATGCCATAAGGATAGAAGAGGCTACTTGGGCCGGATATTCAGGGTATATGCTATAAGGATAGGCACTGGTATGCTATAAGGACAGGAGAGGCTACAGGGGATATTCCTTTAATGGTGTGCTATAAGGTTATGCCATACGGATGGGAGAGGCTACAGGGGAACGATATTCAGGGGTATGCTGTAAGGGTATGCCATAAGGTCAGGAGTGGTTACAGGGAGTAGGGAGGGGGTATACACTTCCCCTTCATGGCGCTTAGGCATAACTTGTACGAAAAGGAACCATTCCCGTCATTTCCCCTCACTTCCCCACACTTCACCTCCCCTCCATGAGCGGGGCATTAGCTCTCGGCCAATCACAGGCCTCATGGCACTTAGGTTCTATTTGTACCAAAAGACCCCAACAACCAATCCTAGCCAAGACCACGCCCCCCTAATGACCCTCTAGGCCAATCAGAGCTCTTGCTGCAGGCGGGGAAGGGGTCGGCCATGTTAAGCTTATGCAGGTTAGGCCGGTTTTACTCCCAGTTGCGTCAAAACATACGAGAGGTTCCTACTTTTCAATTAAAACATTACTGTTCTTGTTTTTGAAATTGGGTCCTTATAAAAACTTATGTTACAGTATTGCATATAAATTTACTGGGTGTAATGTTCGTAGACCTAGATAGGCCTAGGCCTACTACAAGTGGATTTTAAAAATTTCCAATGTGCAATGTTTCATTATAGTACATATGTTAACGTAACGAAATGGTGAGTTCATATTAAAACAGAACTTAAAAATTAAACATTATTCCCAGGGATAGGCCTAATATTAACATACAACATTCTTTAAGGAACCGAAACACGATGATAGTGTTTTAAAATTGGTTACGAAATGTTATGTTTCCGTCTTTGTGTTTGTTGAATTTTTATTTTTCCGTTTTGTTCCATGCCTGTTTTTGTAATGTATGTAGAATGAAATATCAATTTGAAGGAATGAATCACATACATAAACTGCTTCTTACCTATAAATCATTTACTTAAGTCACCTAGGTAGCAGACTTTATAAAGTACCTACTACTTATATGTTTGGATGAGCAACACTTATTTGATAATTTATAGGGGACTTGTGAAATAAGTAGCACTTATTTTGTGACTGTAAATACATATTAAATTTTATTGAATTGTGGACACATGTCATTGCTCATGTTTATCTGATCAAACCTGTGTTGAATGACAAAAGTACGAATACGATACACACACATATGAAATATATATATAAGCAATCCCAGAGTTATTCTGTCAATTTTTTAAAATAAAAGTTATATTGTAATATAGGATTCGACCTATACTACAGACATCGCATTAAGTCATTTTGTGGTTGTTTGCAGGCCAGTTCGCATATATTTTTGTATTTATCTTTGGCCATAGACACACCGAGCCATGAAGTTTTATAAACAGTGTGCTTTGTTTTTATGACTGTATACTATTGTACTATCTGAGGAAATAAGTTTTCCAAGGATTCTCACTACTTCACACGTAGCATTTTATGATTTGATCAGAATTAAGGTGGTTTACATCATTAAGTGTGGTATTTCTAGACAGCTAGCCAATGTTACTGCGACGTGGACGCTTCCATATTTTGATGTCTTTGATAGAATGAGTTGGGCACACAGTCACAGGCAGTGGTTTGCTTCTGTATCTGTCAAATTTGTTATCTCAGGACATGGACATACAAGATCACTTCGTGCCCTTTTCCTTATTCAAGCAGCTCTTGGTAATTGATATGACGTATGCGCCCGATAAAAATTATTTGAAGTAAAACAAAGTACATGTGTTTACAGAGTTATCTGAAAATAAATACCCAGCATTACGGCACTGCCTAACTCAGACCGAGACGCGAGCTAGGATAGCGATATTAGCTATATGTTAATAAATATTCTACATTGCTCAGTCTGTCTAACCTACGTACATCCCACCATTGACTATTCTGTTTTCGAAAAAAACGTTTCATATATTTTTTTTCTGTTACTTTATTTCTATAGGATTATTCTCCTCTTCTAAATGAAGTAGGCCTAATGATTTCTTTCCGATGGTGATGTCATTAAGAATGAAGCACCATCGAACGTAATTTAACTTGTACATCACTATCCTTGCTCATGCCACGACTCTGATAGGCAGCTGTTACGTTTTTATAAACCCAACGAATACTGTCTTGTCCAAAAACTGAGGTTAGTTTTAAATTCAAAGATTGACAGCGTATCTGCCAGTCGCACTGTAGATTTATGTCAATATTTCGACCAAATAGGTCACACACGGCAGTTTGTCAACACATCTTTCGAAGGTTTTGCCGTTTACGAACAATATTTCATTAATTACAGGAAAATATAACACTAAACAACCTAGGGACTTTTAAACTATGTGAAAATGCGAGGCACATTCAGCATATTTTAAACTGTCAGTGATAACTGTATTAGTTTTTTGTAGTTATATAGTCTTCACTTATTTCTCCTTTTGTGCCGTAAAATGTGTTTTAGCTGTTTCCGTAGCATGTTTATGCTAGGCATAGCAGTCTGTGATTTAATGTAATGTTTAATGTACGTATTATAGAAATATGATAAAAATTTATATATTAATTATCGGTAATTTAAAAATGGAAAATTATTTGATGAATTGTAGACAGTATATAGAACAAAGCAAGAACCCCTCCTGATCATAAATTTTAGTGTCAATGATGTCGAAAACGAGCGGAGGTAAGTGGTGTGTAGCAGTAGCTCAGGACTGTGTAGCTAGTCTCAAGAACAAGACTGTGGGACACAATATTCCTAGAAGTGAAAACCACCTAGAGCATCATCTGGCCATGTCGCCCAGCAGGGAGTCTGTCCCTTCCCCTCCACTGCGTTTGTCGCGCTCTTCCCCCACTCTAACACGCCTCCAACCATCCAAGGTCGGCTAGGGGAGGCCGTCACCAGGCCGCATCAAATGACGGTGCCCAAAATACACAAAATCTAGCTTCTTACTAGCGAAATAACTAACGATTTTCAATTGTGACCATATTATATTTTGGTATCATTTTGTCCAGAACAGTAAGATCTACCCTGGAAACATTTTCTTTTTGCAATTACAGTTATGTGTTGAGAGATAATTAATTGCAAAAGCCATAGATTGAAGCATTTTTTTCGCATGTATTCAAACATTACATTCAATTTTTCAAATGTTACAATCAATGATACATCCTTTAACTCTTCCAGGAAAAAAAAACTGAGATTTTTATGTACACAGGTTCACTCACAAAATTACTAGTCATAAGACATCGCATTCGTCTACTTCTCTCCTGCTGCATAGCGCCCTTAAAGTCTTCCGGGATATGAAATAACATAAGATAACTCCCCAAGGAAACCAAAGTATTGCTGATAATGGATATGAAAAGTTTCATTCACTGCTTAGCAATGTGTGATAACATATTAAAAAACAATATTTAGTTATTGAAAGAAGACTGTTGAATAACTTTGACATTGATAAGAAATTATGCCTAATTTGATGCTATCTGGTGCACTGAAATGATTCTTGTATGATGTAGATTTGGTTTATTTTACCCACCAAGATAAATTACATCATCCTAGAGATATATTAAGTGAAGGAAGAAATGGACACGATGGTGGGAAACAAAATTATTTAACCAATAAGGAAGTATACCTTGAGTTTCACAAGTGATCGTGATATGCAAAAATTTAAAAGTTTGTATTTGCACAGTCCAATCAGATAAAAATAAAAAATCTGAAGGTACGTTTTCCTCTACAGACATGTCTCAGAGGATCAAGATACTCCACATAGCTGGACTGTGCAAAACGATTTTGGCCACTCAGAAAATTAAAGGATTAAAAAATATCTCACATTGCTATTCCATGGGGAAGACATGCATGTAAACCAATGTAATTTGGACCAGCCTCAGTTTCAGAAGTAATCTAGCAAAATCATAAAGGATGTCAATAGTGTTCTACTTTGCTATATATTTATTCATGCCTCAAATGTAGAGGAATTATACGCTTTCACAGAAACAGTTATTAGCAAACTGAAACAAACTGGATTAATACTTAATCCGAGTATGTATACGTTTAGCAAAAAAGGGCATTAAATTTTTTGTACATACTATATCTAGTGAAAGAATATCACCTGATCCAGCTATGGTAAAAACTGTTGAAAAGATGAAAAAGACCTACAGAAACACAAGACCAGCAAATATTTCATGGACTTCAGGTAAACCCAAATGTACTAGAACCGTCAGACCGACTCCAGGTTTTATTTAAAAAAAGTAGCTTTACTGGAGTCATGAAGAAGAGCGTGCAATAAAAAAGCTAAAGAAAAGTCTGAAATCACCTCCATTATTATGGTTGTACGACCATATAAACATACTAACACTGGCATAGACAAAAGCAGTCACACAGTAGGATTTGTCCTCATACAAGAAAACCAACTGGCTCCCAATGCATCTAAATCTCTTACTAAAACACAACATAAGTTAAAATAGGCAATTCAAAAATTATGCTGCATCTGCCAGACTGCAGAGGAATTTAATTTAAATTTTGCCATAAAATCCCGCTGTGACAGACAATAATGTGTCACAATTATACATTGCATGTACTTTGAGCCACGACTGTGACAATCCTTCTGAACCTAAAGAAACTTGCACATACGAAGCACATTTCAAGACAGGGAATTGAAAGAAGGAAACATTGATACTGAAGAACTGTCTGATTTACATTGCGCGATTTATAATGGTTGACCCGAAAAAAATGTAAAAACCTACATGAAAATCTAAATAAATATTGGACTTTCAGAGGAGAGCTAGCTGTGTAGAATGATGTCATTTTCAAAGTGACACAAACGCTAATTCTAACAGCTATGATGGCACTGGTGGTTTCACATCTGCATGATGCTCACTAAATATAGCAATACAACATGTTTTCGACAGTTAAGGTTTGCGAGACATAAATTGCGAAATGTACCAGTAGACAATCAGCATTTATGTAACAATCAGAATACACATAATAAATGTATATTCAAAGACAGATTTCATATGCACCCTGCTTCATGGGGGTAGAAAGACAGTGTTATTAAATATCCTGAGAAACTACAGGTGACGAACAAGAAATATTTTCCTTTGAATTGAAATAAATCAGAAGAGACATACATCAATCAATTAGAGGAAATTGTTAGCCAAGGCATTCTTTAGGAGGATCCCATTGGCGTTTCTAACAAGTTGCACATTTCTACACACAATCTAGAATATCCATAGTCATTCGCAGCGATAGTTCTTCGATAGTTATCGTTTGTTCCACAATAAAATTCGTTAGTTACAAATTTACGCAACCACTAATTATCGAATTAAATTTTGCGGAATATGCCTTACATTGTCCCCCCTCCCCCAAAATCTCAGAAAAATTTCAAATTGTTCACAGTGTTATTTGTTAATTTTCATTTGTTCCGCTATAAAATTGTTGCTTCAAAAATGTTACTACCCTATTTAGCAGATTAAATTTGGGTTGGAGACAATTACAACCCCCTTCCTCCTAATATTCTCAGAAAATTTCCAAAATATTTGCAGAGTTTGTTCTTTGTTAGTTACAGTTCCTTCCACAATAAATATGGTCATAAAGTGTTTTTTCCCCCTTTTTTTAATTATTTTTTTTGTTAGAACCCAGGTGTTAACTTTAGATTTTTTTCTTAAGTAATAGAAATATTGAGGGCTGTTGATAACTTGAAAGATTATAGTATATAATCCGAGCATCTAAATGTAGATATGGCTCAGTGCCACACAGTGATTTTTTCGTTCCCGTTACGTTAGTTTCCAGCGAAGGCGGGATAGCAAACATGTGGTCGCTTCACTGTAATTCAATCATAACAACAGTTGTAGAAATGTGCAGTCAGTAAACACGTGTTGCGTGCTACGAATGAATTTCTCCCTGGGTTAGCACACATAGGAACGTCGGAAATGTGCTGTGTTCGTAGGTCAATGCTCGTTTACTATGACATGATCCGGTCAGATGCTAGTTTCCAAGGCCAGTAGACTCCTTCCTCCCCCTTTTTTCGCCTTCTTCCTACCTTATCCTTTCCCCCACCTTTCTTGCTTGTCGTGTCGCTTCGTCACGATTGTCAGAGGTACCAATCCCTCTAGCTTATCCCCTCCTCTCTCTCTGCCTTTCCCTACTCCCCAGCGACACGTTTGTCATCCTTGCCTCCAGAGGTATAGTTGGCACAGATGTAAGCGCTTGTGTTGTTCCTAAATCCTCCTAACAGTTGGCAGCCTTGTTTTCGTTCGTCTTTTGTGCCACGGTAGAGTCCGTTGACCGCGTCGGGCGGCGTGATGTTTTTGGAGAATTGTTTGTCGTCCGCGGGGCCATATTTGTAAAGTACGAGTGTTTACAAAGAAAGAGTTCAACTTCAGCGGTGATGGAGTGCAGATTGTAGAGTACCACACCTTCGGCGGCAGGATGACGGCCGCACCCCGGCTGAAAAATGTGACATACAATCTTTAGTATTTGTTTATTATTCCACTTCAGTAGTATATAAGTATCTTGTAGTGAAGTGAGTAGGGATCAGTCTTTCGAGTACAGTCAGTCGGTCCAGATTGTCTAGATGAGTTATGGCGTCTTGGCCGCCAGCAGTGTTTAGGTATATAAGTATAGACGGGAGTAGTAGTCGTCATGTACTTCTTCAACAATTAGCTTTCTTCTTCTAAATTATGTAGGCCTAGGCTATCACTTTGAGCTTTTCTTTCTTCTGTTTTCAAATTTTATTTCACAACAGTTAAAAGTTTTAAATTGAATTTAACTCACCTGTTTTCATTTAGTTTCTTGACTAATTGTTATATAATAGTTTGCCATGGCAGTAAGGGTTCCCTCGTAATATATTTAAGTCTGTATATGAAAGCAGTTGCCATTGAGACAGATTGTAATTTATCTGAAATAAATATTTGTGTTGTGCCTGGAACACATTATATTTTACTTCTATTAACCCTTCCCTTTAATTTAGTTATTTCCCTTTTCTTTTTTTTTTTGTGTATGATTCTAACGCCATCTATATTTGCCCCGGTTAACCTCTTATAATTATTGTGTTTGTTCAGTATTCTTTTGAAACGAGTGTTCGATATAACTAGAAAGTGTTTCATGAGTTTATTTTTTTTTTTTAATATAGTTGGTTGTTAGTAGTCTAGTCTGGGCCATCCCACCTTTCCTAGCTATGCCCCCGTGACATTTAATTTGTGGAGGCGCCGGGTATAAGGATCAAAGACGTGTGCTTTACTTTTCTTTCTACTCACTTTCTCTTTTATTATTTCAGTTTACTAACTTATTTTCGCCTCTTTTGTTCCTTGTTAGTTCATACTACTTGAGGTGTAATTTGTGTTAAGTTTGTGTCGTGATTTGGCCTATGTAGTGCATGACTTATTTTGTTAGTAAGTTTATGGTAATTTGGAGTTTTACAGTAACTAGTTTTTGTGGTGAAATGTAAAAGTAAATAGGATTTTATGCAAAAGTGGCCTATAGACTATTGAATGGTTAAGCAGTAGTGTTTTCTTTTCTTTTTAGTGTGACTGCCTGGATAGTCAGACAAGTTGTTAGTTGTCACTGAGATCAGTGCATGCGACAGTATTTAGTGAGGCATGACTTTCAAAGGCTTTTGTAGATAGCCTATGCATGTTAGGTACACTAAGATATGGTAGTTTATTTTGTTAAGCAGTAATTTTTTTCAGACATAATGCTAGTAGTATTGCGATTGAGTATACATTTAGTTACACACTAAGTTAGGATAGGAACTGAAATAAGTTTAGTAGTTGGGTAACATATGTTACAACATTTCGTTTATGTTTCGTGAACGAAAACTTAGAAATCAGACCAAAGCTCTCAAGAAGTTGGAAATTCAAGTTTCATTAGGTAAGCTTAGTAATGTGGATCAAGTTACAGATAAAAGCACTGCTATAGACAGTGAAACAAGTGGTTTTGAACACAGTGAATCATCAGGGACTACTAGTAGTGATACAGGTACTCTGTTAGAATTTGAAACAGGATTAGACTCTGTAGACATGGAGGATGGACGATACTTTATAGACCCTGGCTTTTACTATGATAAGTGTACAGAGGATGTGAGAGAATATTTAAAGAATTTTAGTAGGACAGCTGTAGTAAATGGCTGGGATGATAAGAAGTGTCTTACTTATCTTCCGAGTTATCTTCGTGGTGCAGTAGCAAGGTGGTTCGACAGCCTTAGCACTCAGGCAGAAAATTATACATATTTTAAAGACATTAAAGATGCATTTAGAACAGCGTTCACTAGAGTAGGTGAATCTGAAGATCTTGAGATGCGGTTACGTATACAAGTACAGGGTAATGAGGAATCTATTTAGGAATTTGCCTATGACATAATTAGTATGTGTCATAAACTAGATCCTACTATGTCAGAAGAAAACAAGGTTAGGTATATTTTAAGAGGTTTGAAGCCTGCTATAGTTGAGAAAGTTACCATGATGGAGAACAAAACTGTTACACAACTGATAGGAAACCTTCGGAATATTGAAGCTGGGATATACTACGCTAGGAATAGGCGTGTTTTAACTGGCGAATGGGGAAGATCTCGTGATAGTACACCTTCGCAGGTGGCCCAAGTAAGTACCCTAGTAGGCATGTCAGAAGTTGACAAGATAAGTCTAACTGTAGAGGGGCTAAGTGCCCAATTGAAACACATGATGGGTCCGATGCAGAAGTTGGGACAACAAATGGTATCAGGAGGCTCTTCTTACCCTCCTCCTGACAGAGTACAGCATAGACATAATAATGACAGAGGTAGAGAACCACAGATAGGGAGTTCACAGTGGACACCTTCAAAGAGAATGGGTGACAGTACTGTCAGTAGACCTAGCAGAACAGCTGATGGAAAACCAATTTGTTTTGGCTGCCGTAAAATTGGACACATTAGACAAGCATGCCAAACACATCCTTGGCCTGCACCGAAAAAGAATCGTAAAAATCAGGGAAACTGTTGCCATATTAGGGGTGAAGGATCGTCAGATAGTTTAAGGGTGTCTATTTTCATAAAAAAACTGGAGTAATGAGTTTTTCTACATTGTTGTTTGGCACCCCAACCCCTATTTATTTTGACAGTGGGGCAGCAGTCTCTTTGATAGACAGTAGACTTGTACATTAAAAGTATTGGAAACAGGCTGAACCAAAAATATATTCCGGTATTCCAGGACAACAGCACACTATCTCACATATTATGCATTTACGATTCAAAATTGATAAATTTTTCTATACACACCCAGTAGGCATAGTGGCTGCTCCAGTGAATGGAGTTATACTTGGCTGCGATTTTCTCGCTAAGTATCAAGCAAAGTTAGTTTTTGGAAAAATGAATCAAAATTTTGTGGTTTTGAACACTCCAACAAAGTCTAACAACAAAGTACCTACTGTAATTTCTGAAGTCAAAAACCCAACAAGTAACAATGAGGAAGTACCAACATTTGAAGCAGAAGTAGATCAAAATGTGGTAATAATACCTGAGACAAACCCTCTAGACATAAAGCTTGACAATGTTTGTTGTAAGGATAGGTTAGGCTACATAACAGTGAAAGAACAAGTACGATTGGCTCCACGTACACATCAGCTGATAGAAGTTGACATTGAAGGAAATCCCCTACCACCCCTTGCTTTGATTGAACCTTTAGAACATGTGTACGATAAACACTCTGTATTGGTAGTATACAGTGTAATGACGAGCAACCAGGTATCGAAAATGTGGGTCACTAATGTGGCTAATTATGAGGTTACAGTATTAGGGAAAATGAAATTAGGATCTTTGTATTCATGTAATGAGATTCAATGTAATACCCCTGAACAAGTTAAAACATTACCAGTTAGGAGCATGGGTAAACAAAACACATTCGATGAGTCCTAATTAGACATTAATCCTGAGTTACCTCACAAGCAGAAACTTAAGCTGGTGAATCTTCTTTTTAATTACATACATTGTTTTAGTTGGAATCCTAATCAAATAGGCCGTACTCACGATGAAGAAGTATTATTAAATACAGGTGATGCCCAGCCAATCACCTCAGTTCCTTACAGAACATCACCAGGTGAACGTAAAGTAATTCACGATATTGTGGATGAACATATTCAGAATGGTATTGTGAGACCATGTAGTACGATTTGGTGCTCACCAGTGGTGATTGTTAGGAAGAAAGATGGCGGCTATCGCCTATGCGTAGTCTACCACCGCGTGAACAAGTTGTTAAAGGTTGATAAGTACCCCTTGCCAGTTAGTTCATGGATAGAACCTTAGCAGGTTTGAAATGGGGATCATATCTAGTCTATTTCGACGATATTCTAGTTGCCGGTAGCATATTTTACCAACACCTCGATAGGTTAGAACAAGTTCTGAAGCGCTTTTAAAAGGCAAATCTCACACTGAAACCAGCAAAATGCTCTTTTGTCTATACCGAAACAGAAGTATTGGGACATGTTGTAAACCAAGAAGACATTAGGCCACATCCCAATAAAACAAAAGCAGTAGATGATTTCCCAACCCCAGTTAATGCGAAAGATGTCAGAAGTTTTCTCGGATTACCCTCTTACCATAGAAAATTTGTTGAAAATTTCAGTACCATAGCAAAACCATTATCAATGCTTCTGAAGATGGACCAAAAATTCATTTGGGGACCAGATCAGGAAAAAGCTTCTCAAAATTTAAAATCTAAATTAACCTCCTCCCCAGTACTAGTACACTTTCGAGAGCAAAACCCCATTGAAATTCATACCGATGCAAGTACGCTAGGTATAGGGGCAATTCTCATACAAAGGAGGGATGGCAAAATTACATCCAATAGCCTATGCCAGTAGAACTCTGACACCAGCAGAATCTCGCTATCCAATAACTCACCTCGAGTGTTTAGCGTTAATCTATGCACTGGATCAGTTCCGACATTATATTTATTTACACCCATTTACAGTCGTAACCGATTACCACAGCTTGTGTTACATGGATAGGCTTAAGATGAACGCACATAGAACTGGTAGTTTGACAAGATGGGCTCTTATGATGTTAGAATGTTAGTTTGATATTAAATATACAAGTGGAAAATTGCATGGCCATGTGGACAGTTTAAGCAAAAATCAAGTAGATGAGGGAAATATGCAAGATGAAAATAAAACTTTAGAATTACCAGTTTTCACACTACCAGGTTTTGACATGGCAAAGACCAAGGTGCTGATGCAGATATAGGACCCCTAATTAAAGAAGACGAAAAACCTACAAAAGATAACACCAAATTGGGTAGGTTAGCTAAAAATTTCAGTTTTTTTAAGGATGGAGTCCTGTACAAGTTTAACACCAACCCTGAGGGCCGACAGAAATTGTTAGTAATTCCAACAAGTTTGACTGCTGAGATTTTAAGTGAATGTCATGACAATGCTCTCATTGGAGAGCATCTACGGCTAGCTAAAACTTTAGACAAGATTAGGATACGTTTTTACTGGAGAGGGATGGCAAAACAAGTATAGGCATATGTCAGATCATGCAACGACTGTCAGACGAAAAAGGGTGTAAAACAGAAACCAGCGGGATACATGTAACCTATACCTGCCGGAGCTCAGTTTGAGAGGGTAGGTATCAACCTACTAGGCCCGTTCCCAAAGACCACCCCAGGGAACCGATATTGTACAACATGCATCGATTACGGAACTCGTTGGGCAGAGACCCGAGCAGTACCTACAGGGAATGCTCACGAAGTGGCTTAGTTCTTATTGGAAAACGTAATTACTAGACATTCCACCCCTAGTACCATACTGACAGATCGAGGAAAAGTATTCAGCTCTTCTCTTGTGAGAGAGTTGTTAAAGCTGATGGATATCCAAGGTTCCATGACCTCTGGGTACCGACCCCAGACGGATGGAGCTGTAGGGAGACTTCATGCCGCTCTGACAACCATGCTCTCGAACTACGTTAGTGCCAATCAAAAGGATTGGGATGTTTTTCTCCCCTTTAGCTACAACATCAGTAAACAGGATAGTTTGAAATTCAGACCTTTTGTATTGTTGTATAGTCGTGAACCAGTTTTACCAAGTGAAGTGTGTCTAAATTTAAAGGTGGACGAGTCAGACAGCCAGCATCTACGACAGACTTGGAAGAACATCCAACGTCTGGCCCTGAACAATCTTAGGAAATAGCAGGAGAAGCAGAAATAGAGATACGATAAGTCCAGGGGACTAGTGGAGTACAAACCAGGAGATGAGGTACTGATCTTCACTCCGGTGAGAAAAAACAGTTCACTCCAAAGCTGCTACATCGATGGCATGGGCCTGCCAAAGTTGTAAGAAAAATTAATCAAAATCTTTATATTTTACACAGGCCTTTATCTAGGAGAGTAGCACTCAGTCAGTCAGCTACTGAAGTCGTCAATGTGGAACGCATGAAGCGTTATTATAGAGCTTGACAAATGTTTTGTGTAGTGTGTAGCATTTTGTTTTGTCTATTGTGTGTCTAAGTGTATAGCATATGTACTGCGCCTATTGCAGAAATGCAGTATACCTTGTGACAGCTTGAAAAATGGTTGTGGTATAAAATCGATAAATTGGGTGTGTTAGATTTCCCTAAAATGAGTAAACAGCACATAGAAAAATCAACGGGGTTTCAAGGATGAAGATGGCAATATGCCAGGTGATCATGATGTTGTTCGTCGCAGCAACCCAAGCAGATTCAGTGGTAGCTGTCGAACCAGAAATCAACCCAGGAACCGAACCAAGGACAGTGGGAGTGGTGTCTGGAGCTCACTTCCAGCCAATGAAAAAGGTGACGACGTACACTTCTTCTGTACCACTTACTTTTAAAACAACTTGGCTGTTACATTTATCAGTTTCCGCAGATAAGTTAAATTTCAATAGTTCTTTCATAGCTCTGGTTACAAAAGAGTTTTGTCAAACCCAGACAGAGTCATTAAATTTTGCTAAAGTAACGAACAGTCTATTAGATGCAATTAATGCTGCTGCAGGTGTAGACCTGCTAGAGATAAGAGCAGCAGATAGGGTTAAACGATGTTTAACATTATTTAGGGGAATTCGCTAGTTGGTGCTGTGATATTGCCACAGCCAACCAACTAGAGAGGCTTTTTGATAATCAAAGAAATTTAGTGGACGATCTCGAACAAATGAATAGTCAAATATCTACAGATCACCAGGCCTTAGCAAACCTTTCGAATCAAATAACAGTTGTAAATTCTTTTGTAAGTGAATTGTTTGGTAAAGTACAAAATAAGTTAAAAAATCTAACAAGTTATTAACAAAATTTCAAAGAAGCTTTGGAAAGTAGTCGATCTGGTTTTATTCATGAAATTTCACAGGTTCATCAGACTTTGTTAGTATCTGCAGCCCTTAAGTGGAAATTCTTGACCAATGTAGGTCAAACAAATTACATTCGGTTTTAGTTAGTCCTAAAACTATGAAATCTAAATTGTTACGGTTAGAAAAAGTAATTAATTTTGATGGATACATGTTAGCAATACCTTCTTCTGATGTTCAAGTATATTTTCAGTGGAAATTTGTAGCTGTAAAATTTATCAGGAGCATTTGTACATAAAAGTCAAAATTTCCATAGTGCAAAATCAAGCTGATTGGCAGTTATTTGATTTCGTGGCAGTTCCATTTAGGTGGAAGAACTCAGTATGTTCCCTGCATCATGAACAGACTTTTCTGATGGTGAGTGGTGAGGATGTTAGAATCATTCAAGGGAGGGCACTGCAAGATTGCAGACCTTTTCAAGATCAACTATGTTTTATTCTCCGTGTATCTGGAGATTCAGTAGCAGAGGCCTTATGCCCCAGGGTTGTGTTTTTAGGCACAACAGCAGAAAAGTTGGGAGAAATGTGTGTCTTTATTTGTCATCAAAGTAATCACGTTATACTTACACAAGTAGGTCCAGAAATATATTTTATTACAAATGCTTTTGTAAAATTAGACTTTATTTGTACAGTTCATGAGAACAAGACTAAAATGTTAGCCAGCAATGGAACCCCAGGAGCAATTGATATCGCAGTTCCTTGTGATTGTAGACTGTATTTAAATAACAAAATGAAAATTCCTTAACCCTACCCCTGCAATTTTGGTACAAATACAAAGTTTCAGCTGTTTCACGTCATACGGGCAGCCAGATCTAAGCTTAAGAAATTAAATTTTCCTGCACTTACCACATCATCTCAGACTTTATTCCCATCCTATTGAGGACTGCCTTGAGGAGGATTGCCCAGCAACCATTCCTCACATAAATATCACCCTGGACACACTTACTTCGAGACGTCACATGGTTAGATTAGAAGATCCAAGGGTACCTAGTCAGTATTTGTATATAAATTTGCAAAGTGGGGCTCTAGTCGTCGTGATAGGTACATTGTTTATGATGATTTGGAGGAATCCTTTCCTCTTAGGCTTGGGAGCTTTTCCACAGGCACAGGCCCTCGATTCAGCAACAGTGTTAACTATTGAGTTAAGTTTTACAGTGTTTATAATTGTATTAACTCCTGCATTTGTGTTGTGTTTGTTGTGTAAGTGTTACAGCACTTGGGTGCGAAAGCGTACCCCTAGGGAAAATGTGACCTCAACCGAGCCCAGAAGCTCGTCCTCTGCAGAGGTTGTGAGGAGCTTACAACACCATGGAAGGGTGCAAGCTACCATTAGGGATGACCACGATGTCATCACCGCTGTGTATTTGACACTCGAGTGACGAGTGTTTTGGCAACAATTGTAATGTTTTTGTGGGAACCACGTGAGTACCAACAACTGGTAAAAAGGGAAGAATAAGAGTAGGCTGAGTCGAGATAGGGTTACGATTTTTTTGTAAACAAGATTTTGTGTATAGATCATTTAAAATATAGAAAAAAAACAGTTATGAGTTAGAAAACACATTAAGAAAAGATATGAGGATACTAATCATAATTTATAATAAAAGAGTATTTGAAGATAAGGAAAGAGTCCTCGTACATTTTCATTTGTGTACGAAGGGATAGTAAGAAGTATTGTATTTTTTAGAAAGTCATAGATGTTGACCACCTAGTTAAACTCTTAAGGGAGACCACGTACCAGGTGCTATGGTGTAAGTCATGGTTAGTTCCAGCATTTGTAATGAAAAGTTTTACAGTAATTTATTTTAAAGGTATTTTGAGGTTGATACTTTAATAGTGAATATGGGTGGCTAAAAAACAGTGAGTTCAGACCAGCATGCACTGCAGTTTTCCTTTTCCTTCCTTGTCACAATGACAAGTGGAGATTAGTTATTAACGAGAGACTTTCAAATATAAGAAGACGAGTGTAATGTAAAAAAAAACAGTAAAGTGAAGAATGAACACTTGTGCTGTGAGTTAGGGCAACCACAGTGTGAGTCAAGAAGATTGGACTGTGATTAAAATGGACAGCTTATATTCTTTAAAAGTTTGAGCTGCCTATATTGATTCATCGGGGCTCAACAGCGGGAGCACTAAGGTGGGACTGCATTTTTTCCTTCCACTGTCATATCAACGAGCCCCTCCAACTACCCAAAGAAGGGATGGAGACCCTGACCCTGCATCAGAGATGCCGAACACCATTCTATTCTGGTCAGGTTGACTCTCCCTTGAAGACGACTGCCATAGCCGACAATGTGCCACTCGATTTTTGTTGTGCTGTCCTTCCTCTAGCCAGAGAAGAAGAGGTATGGAGAGATGAATGGCGAGCAGGTGTGGCTTCAAGAGGTGTCGTGGACATCTGGACTTGGGGACGCCTAGATCCAGGAGGGTCTACATCTGAGGACACCACCCCTCCCATAGTTAGGACTTTCCTGTTGTGCGGGGTGTACAATTGCACACATCAGTAAGACTGTTACGAGTTATTTGTACATACTGCACCAAGTGCATCCTTTGAGGATTCTGTGTCTATGAACTGGAAGTAGCAATGCAAAATTGTCAGTGATACGAACCTTAGTAATTGTGCAAAGAGACTTCAGCCATAAGAAAAAGAGACCTTAAAAATATGTTTCCTTGTCCTCTGTGGTGCGTGTCTGGCCTGACCTCGTGTTTGATACAAAGATATGTTAATTTTCTTACATTAATGATAAGTTTTGTAATAAATTAGGTTTAGAAATGGGTTAAATATAAAATATGGAAATATTTGTATATGTCGAATGGGACACTTTTGCCTGCAAGTAAACTGAAGTGTTGGTATCTGCTCCTCCACTATTTTGAAGTGATGATAATGTAGAATCTGTTCAAATAATGCATTATGATCTTGTGTTTCAAATTGCTATGTTCTGTGGATAGATATCCATGTCTGAGAAAATTGTTTTAGAGACATCAGCTGTAGACAATGATACTGAGTCAGCAGTCTGACCGCTGGTTGCTGTTTGTGCTGGATCCAAGTTCGAGCTGGGAAGTCTGAAAGTTGCCTTCTTGTTGTCACTCACCAGCTGGACCTCTGGAAGTCTAATGATGTCACCAGTCGACCATCACAGCAAGTTAAACTACATATTAATCCATTTTTGTTTTGTTTATGCGAAAAGATGTAAAAGCAGCAAGAACTCAAAGAGACCAATAAGAATCGAGATAATTTAATGCTTGTAAACAAAAGAACCCATACTGACACCCAAAGTTAATATACCATTGAGTTAATTTGTAAAAGTAATTATTTTTGTTGTTCAGTGTTTGAGCCTTCTTTAGGCCACTAAATTTGTTTTGAAGCTGCCCCCCTCTTTATGCTTTATTTTCTTCCTTCTTTTGAGAGTTCGTTTGTCGTGGAGAACCACAATAATTTACGTAGGGGGTAGCATCACGAAACGTTTTTTTTTATTTTGTCCTTTTTGTTTTCATTTCCTTTTTTGTTAGGACCCGGGTGTTAACTTTAGCATTTTTCTTAAGTAATAGGGACATTTAGGGCTGTTGATAACTTGAAAGATTATAGTAGATGATCCGAGCATCTAAATTTAGATATGGCTCAGTGCCACGCAGTGTTTTTTTAGTTCCCGTTACGTTAGTTTCCAGCGAAGGCGGGATAGCAAACATGTGGTCACTTCACTGTAATTCACTCATAACAACAGCTGTAGAAATGCGCAGTCAGTAAACACGTGTTGCTCGCTACGAATGTATTTCTCCCTGGGTTAGCTCATATAGGAACATCGGAAATGTGCTGTGTTCGTAGGGCAATGCTCGTTTAGTATGATGTGATCTGGCCAGCTGCTAGTTTCCAAGGCCAGTAGACTCCTTCCTACCCCCTTTTTTTGCCTTCTTCCTACCTTCTCCTTTCCCCCACCTCTCTTGTTTGTAGTGTCGCTTCGTCACGATTGTCAGGGGTACCAATCCCTCTAGCTTATCCCCTCCTCTCTCTCTGCCTTTCCCTACTCCCCAGCGACACGTTTGTCATCCTTGCCTCCAGAGGTATAGTTGGCACAGCTGTAAGCGCTTGTGTTGTTCCTAAATCCTCCTTACAGTTGGCAGCCTTGTTTTCGTTCGTCTTTTGTGCCCCGGTAGAGTCCGTTGACCGCGTCGGGCGGCGTGATGTTTTTGGAGAATTGTTTGTCATCCGCGGGACCATATTTTTAAAGTACGAGTGTTTACCAAGAAAGAATTCAACTTCAGCGGTGATGAAGTGCAGATTGTAGAGTACCATACCTTCGGCTGCAGGATGACGGCCGCACCCCGGCTGAAAAATGTGACGTACAATCTTTAGTATTTGTTTATTATTCCACTTCAGTATTGCATAAGTATCTTGTAGTGACGTGAGTAGGGATCAGTCTTTCGAGTACAGGCAGTCGGTCCAGATGGTCTAGATGAGTTGTGGCGTCTTGGCCGCCAGCAGTGTTTAGGTATATAAGTATAGACGGGAGTAGTAGTCGTCATGTATTACTTCAACAATTAGCTTTCTTCTTCTAAATTATGTAGGCCTAGGCTATCACTTTGCGCTTTTATTTCATCTGTTTTCAAATTTTATTTCACAACAGTTTAAAGTTTTAATTTAAATTTAACTCACCTGTTTTCATTTAGTTTCTTGACTAATTGTTTTATAATAGTTTGTCATGGCAGTAAAGGTTCCCTCGTAATATTTTTAAGTCTGTATATGAAAGCAGTTGCCATAGAGACAGATTGTAATTTATCTTAAATAAATATTTGTGTTGTATCTGGAACACATTATATTTTAATTCTGTTATCCCTTCTCTTTAATTTAGTTATTTCCCTTTTCTTTTTTTTTTTTTGTCTATGATTCTAACGCCATCTATATTTTCCCCGGTTAACCTCTCATAATTATTGTATTTGTTCAGTATTCTTTTGAAGCGAGTGTTCGATTTAACTAGAGAGTGTTACATGAGTTTATTTTTTTAAAATATAGTTGTTTGTTAGTAGTCTAGTCTGGGCAATCCCACCTTTCCTAGCTACGCCCCCGTGACAATATTGATAGTTCCGAAATTTCACTGTCACTAATTATCTTATTAAATTAGATGATTTTTAACGTAGGGCAACTTCACACTGTCTCCCTGCAATACCCACACGACTATAGGTATAGTCACATCTCAAATTGCGAAGTTTTTTTGTTTGTTTCTATGCCACATCCGTTTGTTTGATATTGTAAATGCCACTAATTAGCAAATTAAATTTGTACCCCTAATAGTCAGAAAACATAAAAATATTTCCAATGTTAGTTCTTTGTAGTTATAGTTTATACCACAATGAATATCGTATCTTTAAAATTTTATCTGCCACTAATTAGCTAATTAATGCCAGAGGGGCCAACTTCACACTATTATTTACCCATAGATACTAAAATGTGCATCTTTATAGTCGTAAGCAAAAGTTTTTGATAAGTTATCTTTTTTACGCAATAAATATAGTTTGTTCTGTATTTCAGCTGCCAATAACTAGCTTATTAATTTTGGTGTAGTTTGAATCACACCGCTCAACAAATGTTCCGAATAGTTTCTGCTCTAAATACAAGATATTATAAGATTTAAATTTACTTAGCTATTTAAATTGGGGGTGGTCACACTGCGTTCCTATTAAACGCCCAGGAAAGTTTTAAATATTTATACTGTTTCTTCTTCTAAGATGTGGCGGTAGAAATTTGTAGGGTTTATACATTTTAAGAGAGTCCTTTTATTTCTTCGGACATGCATAATTTGATGTTTTACATCTTTGTGTAGAGTCATCGGGTTAACATTTTTAATCAGTTTATCTCACATTAGATTGAGGATATTTTCTTGATGACAGGGCTGGATTAAATTGTTGGTAGTTTGGTTTTTTTTTTGTTAAATTTCTCTTGGTATGTTATATCAAGCCCTTAAGGCAATGTGATGTTATTCCCTTTTGGGATTAGGCTGAACCCAGTGCCTGGCCATGCTGTGTTGTGTTGTGCGGGCCAGCTCTCTGCAGGGCTACCTGACTGCAGTTGTATGTGCCTTGTAGCGTGGGAGGTCTGTCGGGTCGGGATCTGCTGCGGCATGATATCGGACGTGCTTGGGCTGGCGTTCTTAACAGTGAAGTTTCTTTCTTCAGCTTACTGCGTAGCACGCTACCGGAGGCGGGAGAGTGTTGCTTGGCTGTAGTTTAGAGTGTAGGTTTCGCTGATGTGCGGTAGCAACAGCATCACGCGGGTGGCATGAGCCACGTGGGCGAAGTGATGTGATCGCGCAGCGCGCGTTGATTGGGCGCTGTTGTGCTGACGATCACAGGGGCGGCTTGTGACGCATGTGGTAGCGTCCTGGTCGTCAAGGCTTCTTGTTCCGAGCCTTAAGCAAGAACAGTTGGAGCTGTGCTTGAGACGTCGTCAACGAGAACAGGTGTAGTCGTTTGTTCCGAGCTTTAACTTTTATCTTTTTCTTGAAGAGGCTGCCGTAGGGGCCAGAGACGACCCGCGAAATGGAACTTCGTTAGGCTGAGTATAGCCATGTAGTTATTAAATTACCTTACTTTGTTTTAAGTTAGTTTGTAACCTGCGAACCACACTTCAACACACTCCTGGCGTATAGTTCTTAAAGAGTTTCTTTTAACTTAATTAGAGTTATGTTTCAAAAGTATGATTTAAATGCCATGTCCTTTGTAAAGAACTCTAAGCATTAGTGCAGATAACTAGGTGAGATTTAATTGTTTGAAATATGCTCATTGGAGAGCAAGTAATTTTGTGTTTGACTGAAAAGGTGATGATTTAGACGATTTTACTAAAGACGTTTTAAATCTTTTGTTGACGTAGGTTTTGATGTTAATTTTTGTTGTTATCAGACGGGTTTAAAATATTTTTGTTGCTCAAGAGAAAACCTTTAAATTATCTGTTTTTGTTTATGCCATAATACCATTCGTAGTCGGACACGAAGTGTTAGTTTTGATTTGTTTTGTCTGTTAAACTGTCAGATATTGAGTTTTATACAAGATCATATGCCGACAATCTGCATTATAAAAGTGTTTAAATTTTCTAATTTGTTAATTAACAGTGTTGTGAAAACCAAAGAATCTTAGGGTTTATTTATTTAATCATTGTAGTATAAGCTCTTCCTTCTCTTTAGCCATAAGAGCATTAGCTTCCCTTTATGTTTTCGAAGATATCGGTAAGTAATTAGAAATTTTTAAGCTATCGTCCTTAGTACAAATAAATGGTTAACAAATTAAAAGTTTATTTTATATTTAATTATTCCACTCTTCTTTCATATTACTTACCTAATTTTGTAACAACAGTGTTCCCAAAAAGATTGATGGTTCTCTTGTATCGCCGTAGCGAGTAAACGTTGCTCTACCATGTTTAGAGAAGGATTGACGCACGTAAAACATATTATAATAGTATGTCGAAAAGTAAAGTAAGGTAAGTGACCCAAAAGCATGGCATCCTGGCCAACCGTATGTGTTCTTAAATAGAGTCGTTGTGTGAATTATTAGCCATGTGGTGGAGAAGCCCTCTTATGAAGAAAGCCACGTGCCGTCGTCCTCGTGTCCCATAAATTTATTGTAAATGGAATTCTCAGCCCCTCCTCCTCCCTGAACTTCTACCGTGTTCCTTTTATTTACTTTTTAACAAAATGTTTGATCTACAAAATTAATTTAATTGTTTTAATTTAATGCTATTATTTTTGGACAATTATGTATTTCCTCTGTATTGGAAAAGTGTTTAATGATGGGGGGTTGTCCCCTCAAACAAATGTTATCAGTTCCTTTCACAAAAATATATTTTTTTTTGAGATTTTAGAAATAATCAATTAATACCTATCGGTAGTTATACATGAGTTATAGTTTGACTGTAATTAAAAGAGTTTCCTCAGAATTAGATATGTTAATATTTGAACTATTTGTATAGCTTCCTACCCCACTTGGTCGCTCTTAATTCATAGAAATTGATGAAAATATAACCATAATTTGTTAGTTATGCATACCTGGCTACTAGTATCACCCATTACCAAGCAACGTTGATGTCGCTTGGGTAATTTCATTACGATATTAGCTACTCCAGCAACACTTAAGTCAGTATCGCTATCTATCTTCTCTCAATTTCTCAATTATTTTCTCGCTGAAGGAACATCCAAAATAATGTTATCCTAGAACCTTGAAATATGTGTCTGCTATCGTAGCATACTTAGTGAATGTAAAAGTCACGCAGAAAATAAGAAGATGAAGTCAAACATGTCTACATGTTCAAATAAACCCTCTGTGTGTACATATGTATGAAATGGATAAAAGCTTAATCATGCATGATATGTTTGGTCTGAATCCAATGGGAAAAAAGATATTAATGCTAAATATTTGGAATGTTAACAGTAAAATATATTCATAAATCGAATCGTTTCATAACATCTATCTCGTTTGACGCGCGAGAACAATGGAGCCATAAGAGCCAAAGCACTACTCTCGACGATAGGCATATTGTCTCTATTTGCAGTTGAACTAGCGTGAAATGTTTACGCTGAACTCTTTCACCTATGGAGCTTTAAGCGGTGAACATAAAATTAATTTTTACATTGCATGAAGTAAAGACCAATGCATGAATCACATGTTGCAATTTGCGGATTCAGGTCGTATTGTCGGAGTTATAGCAGTCCAAAAAAAAGCTGATTTTAGAAAATTTCCAGAGGCCCCAAAATTGTGTTACCAACAAGCATATACAGAGGCGGAATTATAGTTGTTGATGGGGGGCTACACCAAAATTGCCGCCCCCTTTTTTTATTATTAACATTAAAAAAACTTGACACCACTAAATTCCAGCCACCATTACATTGAACCCCTGCCAACTGCCACTGCCAGTAGGTATAACATTTAGAATGAACACGAGTTCATAATATAATAGGCATAAAAAACTTTAGAGGATAGTGCCCTTATTTTAATACTTTTTAAATTTTATAAACAGTAGCAGAACAATATTTAAAATAATTTTTAGCTCAAGTGAGCTGACCGTCATCTGTATTTATTTCTATGAGCCTGAAAGCAGTAAATAGTTAGTTTATCTCCAACTACAACTTCACAGAACAAACGTTAAAAATATATAAACAAATACATATAATATTGAAATAATTCTTAAGAATTTTTATATCTTATTCAGCTTTCTATTTAAATAATTGACATACTTATTTTCGTAATTAAGAAATTTGCACAAACAAATATTTTAACACAACTTACCCCATAAGGCAGAACACACTAATAATGTAAAGCTAAAGGTGCATTGCCATAATCAGTACAGTATATACACAGTTATAAACACTATTTAAATTGACAAAACAAACATTGAAATTATATTTACTAAAATAACAATATGTAATTAAATGTTAGAAAAGTTTATTACAATTTCCTTATCTGAAATTTCTCTGGCCAAAAAAATGTTCAGTTTCATGAAAATTTAACAAAATTTCAGGTTAGTTTCCTTATCACACACTGCCAAATGAACTGACTTGATTAAATTTCAGAATTGTTTATCATGGATACTTAAACACATATGAACATTTATATAACACACTGAAAAATAACACGATACATCTCTGGATTATTTTACAAGATCTTTCTTCGTGACTGTCCATGAGCAAACGAGTCTATCAAATCATCGTAGTTGACTCGCTTTGTTATGTGCGATTCAATTGCTAGGACTGCAAACCAGTTCAAACGATCATGGGAAGTTGTAGACCGCAGATAGTTTTTTATTCTTCGCATCACGGAAAAGGAACTTTCTGCCGAGCAGTTGGACGCCGGTGTTGTCAAAAATATTCTCAAAGCTATGTAACTCTAGTAGACAGTTATCATAAATAAATTTGCAAAGTGAGAAAATTGTGCGTGGTGGTTCATACATGCCCTTGACAAACCAAAAAAAAAAAAAAATGGATACATTCACCGAGAAAAGCTTCAGCTTCTGGCATGTCCTCTTTGTACTCACTGCTTAACGCTGACACGTGTTCTGCAATAACTGCACGATCCAAGTCAACTCCTGTAGTGAAGAAACCATATCTTGTGTTTAACTCGTCGTTCACCTTCTTTCGTCGTGTGAGTTCGGCAATCAAACTATCGACTATGACCAAATATGTGTTCGTTTTGAAGTTATTTCGGCCACTGAAGTCAGTTTCGTGTTCACGGGTTTCCCCTGCTTGAAGTTTCCTTTTCTTATGTCGTTTGTTTGAATCTTCATATTCCATGATATCAGACTTGACAAGAGCTCCATTTTCATAAAAATCAAATTCTTCCCTAACACTTCTTACACATTCAGTTAGCGAACTGTACACTTTAGCGGCAACAGAAAGGTCAATGTCTGTTTTCTGAAGCATCTTACTAGTAACGTTGAATCTTTCCAATAAATCACCCCACAACAAAGTAAGAATTGCAGTTTCCAAACGTTTTACTTGTCTCAGATACCCAGAGGCTTCACTTCGAGTGCAAGATTTTTCTGTTTCGTCATTCGCAATGACTGTAAGTGCTTCTGTAACTTCGTTCCAATCACGGTTGAGACTTTTACAAGCATCAAAACGGGCTGACCAACGAGTTTTTGATAAACTTTTTAAACTCACATATTCTTTCTTTGTCAAACAGACTTCGAGTACTTCCCACCTCTTAGTAGAACTTGAGAAAAAAAGTACAGATTTTGGAGAAGCATGAAAAAATTATTTCTTTCTTTGCAGGAACTAGCTGCGTGCTTCCCGACCAAATTTAATGAATGAGCTGAGCAAGGTGTGTACACAGCTGTAGGACTCATTTGGCGTATTCTCGTCTGTAAACCAGTGTACTGGCCGGACATATTCGAAGCATTATCACAAGATTGGCCTCTGCAGTTCTTTATGTCTATATCATGATGTGAAAGCAAGGCGATAATGGCATTTAAAAGTGATTCTGATTTGTGACCAACACATGGAAGAAAACAAAGAAATCTTTCTACAGGGTCTTCATTTACTAAAACATATCGAATTATTACTGCCATTTAGTCAACATGAGATACATCAGGGCTGGAATCTACGATAATGGAAAAGTATTTAGCCTCCTTAACTTGTTCTACTATTTCTTTCGTTACTTTTTCTGCCATAAGTTTGATAAACTGTTCGTAGGTAGTTGAAGACAAATATGAAGTATGGTTTTGTCCAGGATTACCATACCTAGCAATATGCTCAGACAAAAATGGGTCAAACTCAGAAATTAACTCGAGGCACATGACAAAATTCCCACTGTTGGATGAAGGTCCGATTCTCTCAACGTGCTCCCGAAAAGGTAAACCAGCAGCTGCCAGCGATCGGATTACTGCGACGACTCGTCTCAAAACATTACGCCAATACCTTTTCCCATCTTCAGTTTGGGTTAGTAGCTTCGCGTAAATTTTTCCTGTTGCAGATGATCTGCTTTTCATAACTAAAACGCATGACATATGTTTATGTGAATTTTCATGTTTCCTCAAACTTTCGTTGCCGTGTTTCCAGTCATGAAATCCTTCTCTCGCCAATGCTGTTTTCCCACCAAATTACTGACAAGGAACACAGAAACGTTAACCAGTACTCTCCGAATACAGTAAATAGGACCGTTTTATTTTCTGGCCATTAACCAGCTCAGTTTCAAACAATGTTTTAGATAGATATCAGTACTGCCCGCCAGTAAATCTTTTTGAGCGACTTAAATTAATATTGTCAATATCTTGATTAATTCCCTTCTTTAAGATATACTCTCGAGTAGCATTATCTACATTCCATAAAGCTGGATCATCTATAATATTTTCAACATTATCTTCAATATGAATATTTTCGAGCGAGGACGAAGTACTTGGCTTTTCGCATGAAAGCCGTGGAAAAATATGAGAACTAGAGTTCAACTGTACATCTAAACACCCTGGAAGCTGAACGAGGTCGGTTTTTGGACAAACATCTGCGCATTGAATGTTGTCATCGGCAGAAGATGAGGTTGATGATTCACATTGAACTACTTGTACAGTCTCAATTTTTTTAAAGAAACTGTAGATTTTAGGAGTATTTTCTAGTACTTCAAGTTGTTTTTCAGCTTTATCTAAAGCTTCTTTTCTGTAAGCAGCGCCGCTTAACCGTTTTCTTCCGATACTCATGTTTGTGTTACCCGTCTGAAAAGAAATATGGATGATATTTTACATGACGTTTCATTTTACGTAACTTATAATAAACGACCTACTAGGTTCACAAGGCTAGCTCAAAGAGCACCCTGAAAACAGCATGAGACAATTGTGTGATATATAAAGGGCTTATATCACTGGTATCTTATACCATTTTACCAATTTATCTTCACAAGGAAACTTGAGAAACAGTTAAGATACTGTGCAGTAAAACAATATAAAAGTCATACGTGACTGCAAAGTGACCTAGCCCTTCATATGGCGTACATAATAGTTATGTCATAATGACAGCAAAACGTTCGGGGCCATTTGTATAGTTATATGGCCTGATGTAAAAAAAACATATGGGTAGGTCCTACTCCTAGGGCTATGTAAACTAAAACTATATCTTTCGTTTGACAGCATGTTGTCAGACCACTTGACTCCCACCTATGCAATGCAATACGGATTCGATTTCGGGGTAGGTAGGCCCAGATTGATTTTTCGAATGTGGGGAACTTGGTGGACGCTGCCGTTGGCTGGTGCTTTCTCGAAGAACTCCCAATTCCCAAATAAGATGTAAACATCAGACTAGGTTACCGAGGACTTTGGACATTTGGCATACTTCTCCAACTCATTATGTTATCGTCTTGAGTTGAGATCTCACTCGCTATAAGCATAATGTATTATTTTTAATTCAAAGGAGAGTGTGAAATTTACTCTTATAAGCATTAATTACGTTTGCCTTGCGTTACAATTAATGCAATTTAATTGAAGTATTAATGTAGAGGCCGAATAATAAAAAAATATGATTTTCATGCCCCTTAAAATTGCTAAAAACTGCTTTTTCAGACAACTGTATCTAGAAAACTAAGTTACTTAACGGATTCCAAAAAACCCCAGTGTGATTTTGAACCACGTTGTGGAGAAATATAATGACAGCCACTGCTTTTAAAGAGATATAGGATATTGAAGGATAGTAAATCTCTACATGCCAATTGCGTTATAATGCGTTTGACAATGGCCGGCACGCTATCGACTTTGTGCCTCAAATATACAAATGCTGCCACACTAGATAGGAACCTTAAAAGAGTCCTATGCACATGCACTCAAAATGTGTTGGGGCGAGTTGCGGCTATTCTTATTTTGGTGGAACTATCAAGCGCTTATTACATTTGTATATATACGAAAAGAACGCACATTTTAAAGATTGCTTCTACCAATAAAAAAAATTCAGCATACTTTTTAGAAATGTGATTTTCGGGCCTCTCAAAATGGCTAAAAACGGCTTTATCTCTGAAAATTGCAATAAATGATAAAATCATGCATCGGGCTTTAAACAATACTTTACGCAAATAAAATGTTATGGTTACCGCTTTAACACAAATAGGAAAATTAATAATTGTAACACCCTACACGCCATAATTGCGTAGCTGTGATAGTGCGTTACTTTACTTCCGCCGGCCGGCGGCACCCTTACCGCTTTGCTTCACACACATTGACGCGACCTGCCAAATTAAGTCATTTGTTACCTACCGAAATATTCTTCAAAAGAGTACCTACAACTCGAGTGAATATAATTACATTAAAACCAAACACAAATAAAAATATCAACAATACTTCATATCTCATGCTTTACTTACCTTAAGCAAAATAGTAAATGATCATAATTCTGGTATTCTTAATGAAATATAGTAAAGCAACTCAACAGCATAACACAACACACCACCACACAATGCAACCACTAAGTTGGAACAAGTGCATGTCAATTGTCATCGGAACCTCAACTTTGAACTTCCTCGCAAGACCAAAGGCGAAGCGCACCAGTAGAGCGATGTCATATGGTACGACATTATATCGTGTTACACTGATACCAAGGAAAAAATAGAACATAAAGTTTCAGATGCAAAGCAGCAGGTGAAGCCACCTTCAAGTGTTTTGAAACGAAATATGCGACGTTAACACGTAACACGCCGGATTAGCCCACAGAATGGCGTATGTGAGGAGTCCCCTAGTCAGTGCTTTTGTCATGCACACCAAAGTTCGGGTTTCGGTTGTCAGACGGTTTCACTTTTCTCCTTCCTTCATGGGCTGCATGCGTATTCTACTAAGTGGAGGACATGTGCAACTGTTTACACCATGAATGTTACGCACAAAGCACAACATAACTGTGTTTGACGTTTGGAGTAACTAAAAAAATTCTATCTATTTTCAAGTTGTTTAGTTTTTTTCACCCTGAAAATATGCCGCCACTAGTATTTTGCCGCCCTGGGCTATAGCCCGCTAAGCCCCCCTGTAAATCCGGGCCTGAGCATATACTGAATTTTCAAAACGTGGCATCGGTAGTTTCAAGTACGTGTTTTTTCTTAGATAGCAACAATAAGAATAAGTTCAGCAATTTCGCGTAAAATCGCTTACGCATGACACGCCACAACACCGTCAATCGGCTAAGTGCACAGTAGCCTTAATGCTGTACATTGTATAAAAAACTTATATAATCTTTAAAAGACATAACCTAGTTATGATTATACAAGATGTTGCGCAAGGAAGAAGAAAATGTCTAAAAATTAAAATATTACAATTTTCTTGAAAAATAATGTTTTAAATCTCTGACAAAAGAAAAATACCATGTAAGAAATAAAAATTTCTACATACAGAAATTACTTTAAATTAAAACATAACAATTCAAAAATTATTTAAATGGTAACGTTTACCAAAGCCTGGAAAACGGAAACGACTGTACACCAACAGCAACATCCACAAATTCCTCAATATTCGAATGTGAGGGGCGAGTCTCGCTACTGCAATCCCTGAGAAGGTTGTGGTGGATGTGTGGTGGAGGAGGAGGGAATATAAGAGGAGGAGTGGGTGAGAAGATAGAAGAGGTAGAAAGATATAATAAGAAAACATCCTTGTAACGAGGTTGAAGTGTGTTCGTATATCAACATGGAAAATTAAAAAGATTTGAAATTAATTTTCCAGAATGTTTAATTGATACTTGGAGACCAAAACTGCCCTGTTTAAAAAAAATTATAATTAAAGATAAAATAGTTTACAAGACAGAGAATTTGAATCGAATTCTTCTACTGCTATCAAAAGCAGTTTTTTTTACATTTTTCGTGTATTAAAACCTATAAAATTTTCCAACACGTCACACAGGACTATAGCTAGAGACCTTAAATATTCTAGTTTTGTTTAAGACAGAAGGTAGAATTGAAACAACTGTAACTTCGCGCCAATTTTTCAGTTGGACTTTGACTTGTCACTTCCTGGATGCCGCAAATAGCAGAGAAGCAAATACATACAGGCCCAATAGTGAGGTATCACAGTGTCAGCGAGCAGCCAATGAACATATGTAGTATTGCTTCAGTGCATATATATATTCTTGGAGGTTAGCGTACAAGCCAGTGAACACGCCAGTATCTCTGTCCCTAAGTAGAGCAAACACTTGAATAATAATATATAATAAATATATCACTCAGCCACAAAAAATACGTTTGATCGAGGCAAGTACATAAGTAACTGTGCATAGATATCTTCGTCTACAGAACAAATTTATTCAAATTTACGCATGTAACTTAACTTTCCACATACTTTCCGTAAGCCCTACATACATATACCTGAACGTATAAGTGTACGTAGCGACTAGATACGCCAGGCTGTAAGTACAAAATTTTAAACAGTTGTGTGTCCCCAAAAAACTTTCTTGCTTAATACAAAAATCTTATTTACATTAAATATCGTTTTCCAAAGATAAAATCAAAGTTTAATTTCCTCAAGGGAAACTTAAAAGCTATTTAAGCTTCAAGTGGAAACAATAAAATGAACCTCAAATTATTGCTCATGATTCTAACCCATTTTCCTCTAATTGGAACAGAGTTCCAACCCCAACTACTTATGTAATTTACAAGACATCCGGGAACTTATCTTTCTCTTAAACTTCTGCTCCGGTATTTGTACTATTATACAATCTTATCACTCTAAATGCTTAAATTGATATAAGATAAACATTTGAATACTTCAGAATAATTTTTTTATAGAATAATATTTTGCAAAGGTTTTAAAACATGCTAAGCAGAGTAGTCCATAGCATATAGCTTCAGTAGAAATTTTTAATTAACTTGTGGTTTTGCAGCTTGTAAGAATTGAAAACATAAACATATTTACTTTGAAGAGTCATTATGGGAAAACTAGTTGAGCTGGATTTATATCGTAGGTGGAACAGGTGCTGCCAAGTAACGTCTAACAGAATATACACTGATTCATACAAATATAAAACCCTCTCTTACATTTCCTATACAATTAAATTTCTGGTTTTCAAAATTAGACCTGTCAACTTGGCAACCCACCTTCTAGAGGCGCTTATGAAAATTCACTCGCTAGAGTAACATAGGTTACTTCAGTCCTGTGACCAGGTTTTGTCGATACCCAGGATTTGTTAACTCTTGCAATTGATGGTAATCCAAAGGAGCCCTCATATTATACACATGATAAATATTTTGCTAAATGCTACATCCACAGTGCATTCTTTTCACGTATAATGTTTGTATTAAAAATAATATTACTGTTGGTATTTGGCCGTGATGCAATCAGCTGAAATTTAGAACAAGGGTAAACTTAGCGGGGGTACCAAAAACTTGAATTTTTGGCTCACCTACCTTCTCTTGTGACTTTTCATAATCATCTTAAGAATCAACTGCAGCGCTGCATGGTGGGAACCGTGGCAACAATTCCTTCGCCTCGAGTCTCGTCCTAGAACGTTGCACATAGCAGAGTACAGACGTGATATTGTGGAATGAGGTCGGTAGGCCACGACAGCCGGTTGAGTGCGCTCACCTGGATGATTCAGCATGCAAGGTAAGAAGAACATAAGAATTGTAGTAATTTATAGGCAGGTAGACATCGGAGAGAGAGATGACTTGTCTCAGTATCGACTACAACAAATTAAAAAACAGGTAAATAAAAAAAGTAAATTTTATAAAAATAAGTTTGTGAATAAAAAGTAACCATAAATTCAAATATACTTCTATGAAGAAATATGTAAATATTTTTATAACTCAAATTTCAATGTATAAAATATATAATTACATTAAAGAATAAAATTTATAAAATAATATTAATGAATCAATTTTAAATTTTTTATTTAAAGCACGGCAAAAAATTTCCGTACGCCGGGTGTTGGGCGCGAACTACCGCCCCTGGCGTTATCAAATATGTGCCCTTACCCGCTTTTTTTTAAAATTAATTTTTTTAATTATAATAAATGTTTGGTGCAGCAGCGATGCGGAAGTTCTGCATCATCACTGCACCAACCACTCCCTCCTTGAATGTGACTTAATTTGAGTTACCCCAGTGCTTTTCGTGAGACAATTTGTATAGTGACAATTTTTGAGACCCAAATGGACAAACACAAATTTACACCCAGCCAGACCTGGGAATCGAACCCAGACCCCCCTCCTCCCGCACCAAAGCCGGCCGCTCAACCAACTGAGCCACGGGGGGGGGAGGGGTCGACTCTGATCCACGGGGGGGTTGGCCTCGACTATCAGAGCAGACACAGTACCAAAGAGATTAAAGTGTTTTACTTAAATGACCAAATTCCTTCGTAGTAGTTTTATATAAAAATTAAATTGTTTCGCATGCCTACGCTTAATAGTTTTTATGTAATTTAAAAAACATTAATTTTGGTTTTATTATAAAGTATAATATTTGTTGCCCATACCAACCTATGGCCAAAAGTTTCGGAAATACTAATAATTTTTAATAATATTTTCTTAAGACAATCTGATACTTATTTACTTTATATAATTTCCTACTATATTAATATACTTACGCTTAATTGTTTTATGCATACTTTCTGTAAAAAATATTTTGACACAGTATTTTTATACAATTTAATTCGCGCTACCATACTAGCATATGACGGAAAGTTGGGGAATCGGCCAGATCATTGCTCGTATCTTATAATGACATCCGATATAATTTTTTATTGGAATGACCATCAGGGCAGCTGCTGCTGTCATCATTGGAATTAACCATTGTCTGCATCTTGAATAGTTACCTACTGATACCTTGGGGTCTTAGTCATGGCCCATACTTTTTAATATCACCTGCCGCAGTCTTGAGGATCCGTCCATGGCCTGTATCTTGTATGATGCCATCACGGAAATCTTTGAGAATCGAATCGACTATGGATTGTACCTTCGACGATATCATCACCTGCAATATTAAGAACCGGACATGATCTGCTTGGAATAGGCCAAGTCAGCCAGGGCATATGGGTAATAGTCTGTACTTGGATGATATCACCCGAAATCGTATTGATGAATCGACCATGGTCTGTATCTATGCTGATGCCGCCAGTTACCATCTTGGTGAATAGTTCATGATAAAATGTATTTATCAGGCGACATTTTCGTAGCCGAGCTTGGTCTGTGTCGTATTTTTATTTTGTAGCTCGGAAAATATAGCGACTGTCTGTGAAACACCGAACTGACGAATCTGGTGCAGAGTATAGGGCTACTATATCATATAGGCGTGAATGCATAGTCCAGTTCTCATCTGCAGACGAGTCTAGACGAAAATAACTATGTATAATTTTGTATTCGTATTAAGAGTGTCATTAATTTAGTTAGGATGTCTCCTTTTGCATGTGACGTGGGTCTATGGTATCTGTGTGTTGCTTATGGTCATGTCACATAACAAACATATAATCACTGTGTTATGTTGCTTGCTTCCTTATGTGAAGAGTTAAGCAAAACCCAAAACATATGATCAAATATTATTTTAAAAAATAACATATATAGGTGCGTGAAACTTTAAATTATTTGAAGTACCAATCAAGAACGTAGTATTTCATTACGAGGTAATACAAACCCCTTGTCACAAATACATTGACATGTATTTGCTTCTTTCTCCCGGAAATAAAGCAAATTGTATACTGTCACAACCTAGCAAAGTCAAGAAAGCATCAAAATTCATGTATACACATATACTCATTGCTGCACGAAGCGATGACAGACATTAAATTGTCTTTGGTATTTGAATAATTTCTCACTCATAATATTTTAGTAAACATATTTATTTAAACCTTAGATAATAGAATACATTTTCTTTCTACAATTTATTATGAATTATCAGAAGTTTTACTTCAGTTGCCTATATATTCCTATACTCTTCAATGTTAAGATATCTTTACAATGCTGAAGGTATCTTGTTAATTAACGATTCATATTTCCAGATTTGAAGTTGTCTTCCCTGTTTTGAAGACTTATTCTAGATGATGAAGTTATCTTCTCAGAATTCAAGTCGTCTTCTTAAATTTGAAGTTGTATTCACACTGCAGAATTTTTCTCGGTGTTGATGACATCTATGTGGTATTGCACTTATATTCTCTCATATTATAGGTGTTGTTTAAGCCATATCCATGGTGCTAAATTTTTAAAGTCGGTAACAAAATGTGTCCGAACAGCACAACTGAAAATAAAATACTGTCTCCCATGCGGTATCCGGTATGCGGTATGCTGAAAAACAAATTTCCATAGATGATAGAAAATTTACGAAATGCCTAAAAAACTTTATTACTTCAAGGAAAATAATGTTTCTACTCTGCAACAAATACTAGCATGAAGACCAAAAATTACAACACAACTGACAGAACAATAATTGAAATTTTACGATTTTCAGTTTTTTTTTGTAAAAAAGGGTTTAAATAACCAGAGAAATACTAACACAATGTTGAAAAACCATGAGGAAACGCCAATAAAATAATTAAAACGACTAGAAAGATAGCACAACAGCGCAGTTAATAAAATACTCGCATTAACTTGACAATACTTATTCTCAAGCATGTTGCATAACAAATCATTCAAAATAATTTAATTATTATGATTAAACTGAAAATGCTGAAAATATTTAGGCAACGCCGAAAAAATAATTAAAAAGACTGGAAACATAGCACAACAGTGCAGTAAAAAATACTTGCATTAATTACACAAGACTTGTTTTCAAGTATGTTGCATAACAATACTTTTAAAGTCGATTGATATAGAAGAATAAATACTTAATGCAACGTTGAAAAATCTTGAGGCAACGCCAGAAAAATAATTAAAACGATCAGAAATATAGTTACAGTGCGGGAATGCGGGAAGTAATACTTGCATGAACTTGGCAACACACATTCTCAGTATGTTTCATAACAAAACATTTACAGTCAAATGATAACGATTTATGAAAACTTAACACAACGCTGAAAAATCTTGAGGCAACGTAGAAAAAATTATTAAAAGTTCTAGAAACATAGCAGAACTGTTCAAAAAAAGTATTTGCGTGAACCTGGCAATATACATTTTCAAGTAGGTTGCGTAAACTAACATTTAATATCAAATAATAATGACTTATAAGAATTAAACTGACAACGCTGAAAAATCTTGAGGCAACGCTGAAAAAATAATTAAGACAACTGGAAACATAGTACAAGAGTGCAGTAAAATATACTTGCAATAATTAGACAAGACTTGTTTTCAAGTATGTTGCATAAAAAACATTTAAAGTCGATTAATATAGACAAAAAATCCTGAACACAACGGTGAAAAATCATGAGGCAACGCCGAAAAAAATATTAAAACGATTGTAAATATAGTTACAGTGCAGGAATTAATACTTGCATGAACTTGGGAAAATATAGTCTCAAGTATGTTGCATAATGACACATTTAATGTAAAATAATAATTATTTATAATAACTTAATACAATGCTGAAAAATCTTGAGGCAACGTAGAAAAAATTATTAAAAGTTCTAGAAACATAGCAGAACAGTGCAAAAAAGTATTTGCGTGAACCTGGCAATATACATTTTCAAGTAGGTTGCGTAAACTAACATTTAATATCAAATAATAATGACTTATAAGAATTAAACTGACAACGCTAAAAAATCTTGAGTCAACGCTGAAAAAATAATTAAGACAACTGGAAACATAGTACAAGAGTGCAGTAAAATATACTTGCAATAATTAGACAAGACTTGTTTTCAAGTATGTTGCATAAAAAACATTTAAAGTCGATTAATATAGACAAAAAATCCTGAACACAACGGTGAAAAATCTTGAGGCAACGCCGAAAAAAATATTAAAACGATTGTAAATATAGTTACAGTGCAGGAATTAATACTTGCATGAACTTGGGAAAATATAGTCTCAAGTATGTTGCATAATGACACATTTAATGTAAAATAATAATTATTTATAATAACTTAATACAATGCTGAAAAATCTTGAGGCAACACTGAAAAATAAATAAAAACAACAAAAATTGTAGCACAATAATTATGAGAAAAATCTCCAAAAAATTATTGCATGTAAATAACAAAAATTAGAGCACACCTGACTGAATATTAATTCTTCTTGCATGGCCTCAAGTGTGCTGCAAAACCAACTTTCAGTTATAATAGAAAATCAAGACAACATCTATAATCTTGGAGCAACAGCAAAACATAGGTAATAAAACAAGGGAATTAGTTTTGATAACATAAAAAGACATTTGTGTTATTAAAAAAAAGTACAGCACACCTGCAAGATGATTTGTGTTCTTGCATGTTCTAAAATGTACAGCTGAAAGTAGATGTTATCATCAAGAAGTTGAAGACATTTTGGTACAGAAGGTATGTGGGCGAGAATCTTCTCTTGCCTTCGGCCTTAATCACCAACCAACATGTATGGTTATCTATAACAGTTTCCCTTCAGCTAATAAATGGTTTATAACCATATGGTAGAGTATGTATGCCATCATCACATATCTGGCATTTGTCATCCATCCATGTAAGTGCAGATTTGTTCATACACTGTGAATCATGTTGATGGGACCTTATACTGTTAACATTAACTTTAATTACTTGTCTCTTCAAAATAACATTTTTGTAATCTATGAATGACATCTTGTTCTTTACCAAACATTTCTGTATTCCTTTAGCCCGTTTCACTTCCTTGCCTTGGCATGTGTAACTGTACATTTTTGCCTTCAGACCCACAAATTCTACCATATCGTTGCCACCACATTCATCCTTGAACTTCGCAATTACCTTCTTATTTAAGCTAGAAAAGCATGGATGAGTCGGGGAATAGGCACTAGTGTCAAATTCTGACATAAATGCTGGGTCTGAAGCAAGGTCGGCATAGAAATCATGTGTACTGATTTCATACACAAAAGAGTCTGTATCCATGTATGCTAGATGGAGCTTATTTGCATACCAAGACTTCATAACATTGTAATGAAAGTGGTACATTAATGTCTTGGACAGGTCGAGCACTGTGAATCCAGCATAAATTGACTTGTCTAATAAAATATTCTCTTGTTCCATTTTTATAAGAGCCAAATTTTCATTATAAATAGTTCTACATTTAAATGATGGCTTTGCAATAAGCTCCTTGGCACGACGTTCCAGGCATACAAGTTCCATACGTTGTCTCTTCCTCTTATTTTCCATGAGCTTTCCATGTGTAGCATTATTCATGAGTTTGTAAAAGTCTTTTTCAAATTCATTTCTGGCAAATTTTTGCTTGTCTGTATTCATGTCGATATAAGGTTTCAACTATGCTTTTTTTCTGAAATCCAATACTCGATGAATCTTCTTTAGTTCCAGCCCATTATCTATTGCTTGTTTAAGATTCACATAATGGACAACGTATTTCTTTTTGTCAGTAAGTGTAGTCATTAATTTGGTATGTTTGGACCCGGGAGGGCACTCGTTCACAGGGAGGAATGGCAGATCTTTGTGCTCTGCATGAAGACAAACCGGATAATCAATACCCACTTCTAAAATATAGCCAAATTCTCCATCATTAGGAATAGTTGTGACATCCAAATCTGTATCTATCCATTTGAAGTCGGAGTAGGGAAGTGGCAGAGACATTGCCCAACCATATAGATTATTAGCATCTACATATTGTAAGTATGCTGAGGGCTTCTTACTATCATATGTAGCAGGCACATCTTTATTGTTTGCCACACAGTGTCTTTTAATGCAATGTGAAACCCCTCCCCGAATGCCAGCCTCGATAAACATATGCATGTCATAATCGATTAAAAGCTCTAACTCCACCTTTGTCTTCTTCATCATGGCATCAAAAGAGAACCCGGGCGCACTAACATATCGAACACAATCAAGCCCATATGTGCTCAAACAGAGGTCACAGAAATTCTCAGACACATCGCATAGAATCATTACATCAGTTTTGAGATAAACATCGCTGTAGTGGCCCAGTGTACGATATCCAAATTTATCCCAGACTTTCTTTGCATGTTGGTATTCCTCTTCATCAATGCTGGTACCTGTAAGTCTATTGTAAAAAGTATCTTTAGGTGGTAACTGAGTCTCGTCGAGTTTCCTCCACGAGTCAACATAATCGTAGGGGAATACACCTTTTCTTGTCAAGAGCTCCATCTCATCTGGTTTATAGAATATTTGTGTCGTAAGAATTCCGATAATAGCAGATTCTGTGCAAGTGAGGCTAGACTGGCAGACATAAATCTAAAAGTGTCTATAAATTGTATACTGAAATTGTCATCCAAACGTATGCTAATGGTAGTCAGTTTTTCTTCGGTATGGGAGATTATGATTTTTTATTGAGTGTTGTAACCCAGCTGCTTAATTATGAAGTTCTCGTCATAAGTAAGATTGTGAAATAGGACAGGAAGTCTCTTAGGACGGCGTCAAAGCTTGTTGCAGTTATTACATGAGGGTCCGATGTAATTGCCAGTGAGATGATCGTGGTCATGTACTTTATGGTTTTTGATTGTAAAAGGACAAGAGCAGTGACAGCAGAAAACAGCGAGGGCATAGTTGGTTTGCTCATAAAGTATTAAAGGTCTCATTGGCTCTGACTGGTCGTAAATATCTTTCACCAAATTACCGATTCTCACGTTCTCTTCTCTAAACATCTGAGCAGCATTTCCCCCTCGATATAATTTTGGTTTTGTTGGTAAACTAGATATCTTGGTAACGGGAATCATGTTTTCATCAACCTTGACATAGATACAAAAACTATAGGGCTCATGCTTTTGGTTATTAAAAGTATATGATTCTCCTGGGTTTGGTTGGCATGTCGGCATAGGCAGTAGCATTGCTTCGAAGTCTGCGTACACTACCACAGGCACCTTATCTGAATTATGGTAATTTGTGAACATCAGTACATGAGGCTTGCTATTTTTCTGCAACTGAGGCATGTCTACACGGACTGGAGCATAGTCATTACAGTACCTCCTGTGCTCTGCCAGTGTTTGTTCGTCTGTAAGTCCTGTGACTCTTGCTCGGTCGTCATAGCTCTTCAGACATCTCTTACATGTGTATATTTTCTCTGTGTGTGATGTTTTCTGGGAACGTACTAGGCGGGAAAAATCTTTGATGTAACAATAATGGGAATTTTTGTCTTCTGTCATCATCAAGAGGTCAAAGTGCTGGGTTTCCTCTTCTTTTGCGACACGTATTGGCAATACATTATAATTATCGTCGAGGGCATAAATATTAATACTAAGGCCAGGATTATTCTTTTCAAATATATTTATATGCTGAAGAGGTGTGGGGAATTCTATTTCGGTAAAGTTAAATATTTCTTCTAAGTCATTGTACCTCTTGTCAACACGTTCTGGACTTCACCCTTCTACGAATCGTGAAAGAATTGCCCACTCGAGACATGCATTATCACTGTTGTTAGGGTTGATAACCGCTTTCTTATTTTTTATCTTCATTGGAAGGTCAATGTAGGGAGAAGCACATATTGGTTCCAGCTTATTTATCCGGAGCTGCAATCTCTTTATAGCAGTCAGTGTAAATCCACTTCCCTTGCCCTGGAAATCATCTTCTTCGTCACAAATCTTGTCGATGGCAGCAGTCACAGCATTCTCGATGTCGGTGATGTTGTACAATGGAACATTCTTTGTCTTGAGAGCTCATTTTTCTGCTTCTTCATCGTTGAGCTCCGGTTTCCCATACATACACTCCAAAAATAAATTATATTTAAGAGCTCCATGGTCTTCAAGTTCTCGTTCCAGCTGGCCGACGATCTTCTCTTTCATGTTTTTTTAGGTAATCACAGGTGCTGAATGGTAAGCTTATGGTGTTTTCTGCCACATATGTTTTCATTACATCCCTGAAGGCAGTTTCTGCTTTCATGAACCCGAACTCGTTGGGTTCGCTAGCCCCTACGACGATTCGTCTGCTGGATGTACCACCTACTGAAATTAGACGAGCAGGTATTGATGGACTGGGCTGTGTGGAGGCTGCAATGCGCTGCCTCTTGGCTGGTGGTGGGGCTGGCCCATTGCACTTAGCACTGTGTGGTTTCAATTTGTCAAGCCTTGTGAACTGACGATCGCACATCTTGCATTCCAATGTTTCATGTTGAGGGTTTCGCCAACAGCTTTTCTCATGACGCCTCGCAGCATCGGTGCGAGTGAAGGTCTCATTGCAGAATTTACAACTGGCTGAAGCTGCATGTTTTATGACACCTTTACATGTTTGCAGATGCTTTTGAAAATTATCTTTACGGGCAATTGACAGCCCGCATTTTTCACATATCTGTGATGACGATCGGAAAGGATTGAGATTACAGTTACGCTCATGTTGAAGACCAGCCTTCCGAGATAAAAATAACCTGTCACAGAAACCACACTGCAATACTGGCGGGTGTTTTGCACTCACCACAGATGCAGAGGTGGAAGCTGTACAAGACAGGGAATTTTCAGCAACAGATACTCTGCTGTCCATACTGATGCGCAGAAACAGTCAACTGTAACATACAATCAAAAAAAAATTAGTGACATTCTCTGTTAAACTTAATTTAAGGATGTGTACATACACAAAATTATTTTTATCGTAATACATAATATTTATTTGGATGTGAAGTACTAGACTAAAAAAAGTATGGCAGTGTCCGAAAATTGCATTTACAAAACATTATGTTATGATATGTGTAGACTTTTAGTATACATTAATGTGCATACAAATATCAAAAAAGTTAATATAATCCTACATTACATCTCAAAATTAACTTGTATGTCAGTACAGTGACGTGAGATAGTAAACTTGAGAGCACACTTTTTATAATTTTCCTTTAACATTTACCCTTTGAGAAGAAGATGTTACGATGAAGCCGCTATGGTTAATACGTTACTGCTGGTGAGCCAGAAAACGTGTTTCTCTCAAGTTTGTTTATTCTACTATAATAAATTCAATGAATGCAAAAGACAAACTTAACGTGTTCAAAATATGTTATAAATTTTGTACGAATTAAAAAATCTGCGAAAATCTAAAAAATTTATTAATTTATTTATGAAATTATTTTCATAGGTCAATTAGTTGGTTGTCTTATATATAATATCATGAAAATATTAATATTCCCCAAATCTATGTACTTTTTTATAATTTGAACAGACTTTCAGAAATACTAGGCGATGGTGATAAGAATATATTAAATAAACTTACGAAATGAAAACAGAAAACGATCCGACTACTGGCTAGTAACGATAAGCTGAGCTGTAAGTGTCCTTCACACTGTTTCTCGATTTGGTTTGGAAGAGAGGGGGTTGAGACGAATGAAGCGAAAGGGATTTATTCTGTTACAAAAGCAAGCCACATGGCCTAGTTATCGCATAAGTTTGTTATTTATTCGTGTTTGCTTATCGTCATTTGAATAAATATATAAAAAAATACAATAGGTGTGATATTTAATTAAAGTAATCAGATATAATGAAACATTAAAAACGATTGCCGAAGCAGCCAGACTTGCAAGATGCAGAATCGAAAGACGATAACTTCGTCACTGCTGCGACTTTAATAAATACTTCAGCGTTAAAAAATAAGTTTGTGAATAAAAAATTGTGCATATAATTCGTAAGAAAATGTGTAACTATAATTATATAAAGGCCTATACTCACAGAGTGTAGTAATTATAGATATTGTCACGACGCTAATTTTCGGGCTTTTGTTTTTTTGGTTTTTTTCTTCTCATCCATACTCAAAATAGGTGGTAAAGTTATTTTGGCTTGTAATTTTTAAGAGTATTCAGTTCTTGGGAAGTCAATGCTTTGAATTTAGAATTGTGGAAATCTAGAGTGTTCTCAGACAGTTTCTCAGGTAGAGTTTTTTTAGTTCACTGTTCCTGGTAGCCTGCAGAGTTTTTTTAGCCATTGCAGTGCTAGTGAATTCCATTGCGGACAGTGTCCTGGTAGTGTGTGTAGGCCGATGGTCTTGTGTTAGGTTGTAGGTAGGTGTGGGGTGTGGTGATGGATGTTTCGGTGTCACTGGGCGGTCGTGTGCTGTGGATCCTTCTGGTACCTTCGGCGTGCGGCGGCCTTCCGGGGGCACTGGACGCCTCTGTCAACACTCCCCCGCTCCCCTGTCCCACATTACCAGCTGTTGGTAGGGCCGACGCACTGGCTAAAAGTGCACTACAGCACATTTCTGTCGTTCTGCTCTCGGACAGTCCAACCCGCCCGTGACGTCAAACGTCGCTGACAAGTGAATGCCCTGTGGGACAGAGAGGGTAGATGTTGCGCCGATCTGGAATGGTCGCTGCTGACCATTCCAGGAAGGTAAATCATGGAAGGTTCTCGACGGCGCAACCAGTAGTTATAAATACCTGCCGGCCGTGTTTTGGCGGACCTTCTTCTTCGCTCTTCGCTTTTACACTTTTTCGTAGGACTTTTTGAGCTTCTTAGGACTTAGGCGATCATGGCGATGCCCCGATGGGCGAGACGACGGCCTAAGTGCCAGACGGCAGGAGTTACAGTTTAGTTAGTTTCTGTTTATTATTACTATTAATTTTTAATTTCGGTTAGTTGTTTATTTTATTTCGGGATAAGAAGACTTCGTAGCCCTGAGATGGATGAGACTTCGCTGGACAGGAACATCAAAATGATAAGTATTCTTTCATGTTATTATTTTATTATTAAATTACTATTATTTCCCCTTTAGATTTCGTGTTCGGTATTTGTTGAATAGTCGTGGATACGTTGACTTGGTTATTTGTTGTTGGCCAGTACAATTGCCTTTTATTAAATGTTTTCAAAGTAATGTAATAACCTCGGGATTGTTTTGTAATGCCAGAAACCACTTTACTGTTAAGTATAATTTCTTAATATAATATCTGGTCAAAATTCATCACATTTAAATAACAAATCTTTTTCAAAATTTTACAATTTTATTTTCATTAATGTAATATTTATTTTTGTATAACATTTTATTTTAATATTTTGTAATAAACTACAATAATTTGAATTCACTCGTTCATTTCAAGTAGTCGAACTGTAGTTTCTTTTAACATTAATTGATAGCCCCTAATTGCAGAACGTGTATCTTGATTTAAATATTTTATTAATAGATGACTATGGATGATAAGCACATGCGCAATGCAAGATAGGAGACGCGACCTGTATTGGGACGTTAGTCTATGTTTCCATCTTCTGTACCCCTCGCAATAGATAGTTTGCCAAGCGGAGTTATTATTTTGTTTCAGTTAGTTTGTTGTGCTCTACCATACATTAATACTTTATGATTGTAGCTAGGATACAAGGTGGAAATTCTATCTTTAAAGTGCTTGCTTGTTTTTTATTTTACTTAAGGAGCTACGTACCATATGTATACCCCCCCTCCCAGTGATGTTTTAATAATTACAGAGTTTATTCATCTTTATTGCTTATCGTTGTGTTTCAATCAAATGCTTGTTTTATTTACTAGTGATGTTTATTTGCTTTCCACCTCGTAGGCTTGCATAGCTTAATAATTCAGATATACTTTCATCCCCCATTTTACATTCAATACTTTAGCTACAAAACAATCAAGAAATACCTTATCTATCAACGACACTCCACATATGTTTAACTATTTAACACTGTCTATCCTTATTTTTTACACTATTTATTTTACTACGCCCAGCCTTGTGACACTTTTTGGTGGAGGCTTGGGCATAGACGACTTGGTTTCCATCTTGTATTGTGCTGTGCTTAGTTTTTATTTTGGCGAAATAGGTTTTGTTTATTTCAAGGTCACGTAATTTTATTTTGATTCACGGTGACGTAATGTGGCTTTGTTGTTGTGAACGAGACGCGAGTGCGTCGCAAAGGGGAAGCGTACGCATTCTAGTGGTGAGTGGAAGAGTTAAGAAGTAATGGTTGTTGTGTGTGTCGACATAGTGCACCAGTGGTTCCGTTAAGACTTCGTTTGAACTGGGTCAGTAGGAATGTTGCTTTTATTTTCTGTTTGTAGATGTCGTGTGTGCGGGTGTGCGCGTTATTGTTTGCGTGAATTACGAGTGTTTGTTGTTTATGTATTTTATTAAATAGAGAAAGGTTAGTTTGTAAGAAATACTTTATACATAAGTTTTTTAATGTAATTAGTTGTAAGTTTAAGGTGTTATGTGTTAATTAATCTATATTTATTGTGAGGTGTTAGATTTATTTGATAGCTGCGTTGTTGTGATTTTTGTAAGTGCTTCGTGAGGAAGAGAGATGTATTTTGCGGCGTTGAAGTTGTCAGAGTTTTAAAGGTATATGTTGTGGAAGATGTTGTTTATTTGTGTTTTTATTGGGTTTTCTGTTGCGTGCAAGAGGGGCACAACAGACAGTGTTGTAGCAGAAGCTTGTTGTTAATTTTGTTTACGAGGACGAGTTTTGAAGTCTGAGGATTAATTGAGTGCCGCAGTGTTGTTTTCGTGGTTTTTGTTTAAGGTTATAATTTTCAGTGTTGTGGAGTTTAAAGTTTGTTGGTCTTCGTTCAAGGTTTTTGTCGTCGTTTTTGTGAGGTTATGAAGGCAGAGGGCCTGCTTGAAGTATTTGTGTATGTGTTATTCTAGGTTATTTGTTGTGGTAGGAATGTATAATTATTAAGAATGAGTTATTAATAAAGTTTATGTAGGTTTAAGTTGAAAACATTAGTGCTCATTTAAGTAATTTAAGGTAGGAAGAGTTCAGGCAGTAGAAGTAAGTAAAGTGAGTGAATAGTGCCCAGTATGGACTTCCAAAGATAATCAAGAGGAAGCAGTGCTGTGTTTATTTATTTATTTTATTTTATTTTATTTTGATGGACTGCCATAGACAGCCAGTAATTTTTATCGTGGAGTGAGTGTTGGATGGTGTTCTTCAGCCATGGGGGAGAAACCATTTCCAACTTGAGGTTTGAAGAGAACTGAGGTAATTTAACATAGTAGAAGGCTGGATGTGGGGACACCTGCATCAGGAGAGGGAGTAGTGTACTATGGTCTCCAGGCCAATGGACTCTCACCAGAGAAGTGCTCGTGGAGACAGGTTAAGGCACCTCCAGAAGAAGGCAAGTAAGTGATTGTGTTTTTGTCATGGAAGATAAGTGTACAATAAGTAAGGTAAGGTTAGGCTATGGAAATGTTTATGTTTTGCCTGGAACTCTGTTAGGTATTTAATGTAGTTTTTTTTTTTGGCAGATTTAATTGATTAGTTTGAGTGTTTTTTGTCTATAGGAATTTTAATGTTATATTTTGCCTGTGTCTTGAGGTGATGTTATTTTGCTTCTTGGAGGTACTAGATTGTGGTCAAGAGGTGTTGTCGTCAGTGTTGTTTTAGAGTGGTTTGAGGTTAATTTGATTGGAGGCAGTTTCTGTAAAATAGTTCATGTCGTTGAGGTTATTTTTGAGAGGTTTTGTCGGAGTTAGGTATAGGCCTACTCTGGAATGATTTTAGGAAGTTGTCGAAGTTATTTGTTGTCTAGTGGAATTTCTGAGTGACAGTTTATTGAGCATTAAGAAATAATTAAATATTTTTTTTCTTAGGTTGTGTATGTTATTCCAATTGAGTGAATGTGTCTGATGGTTCAATGTTTTGGTGATGTCTTGTGTGTCGGACCCTGGTGGACAAAATGTTTTGTGTTGCACTCTGTGTCTTCACTAATTTATTTTTGTGTTGTTATTATTTTTGTTTGTCCTGTGAATCTGGCTCTGATAGGCCTATGAAAATTAATATTTTTGTTTTATTATGGTTTGGTTTTTTTAAAATAGTTCTTGTGTGTTTTGTTTATGTTTATGTGTTGAGTAAAATTGAAAAATACAGTTGTTTTAAAAGGAATTTTGGACAAGGTTGTTACAGATTCGAGTGATGGGGCACCCTTGGGGAAGAAAAGAATACCTAGTACGAAGAAACTCAAGATCCAGTATCCTGTGTAAGAAGAAGATGAAAATTCAAGTGGACAATGGATAGGGGACTACTTCTACAGTTCTAATCGTCACTTCGAGGGGAAGGAGAAATTTTAAAAGCTAAGTGGAAAATAGACAGTTAATTTGTTTAAAAAGAGGACTTGTGACCATAATAATGATTATTTTCTGTAAGAATTTTCAGCTTGATGTCCAGTGAAGACGACAAATTTTTTTATGTAATGTAATGTTTAATTTTCAGCTGTACTAGAATTGTTTTGATCAATTTCTATTTCAGGATGGTGTAGGAGATCTCAGGACTACTTGGTAATTAATAATGTATTGTTTAAAAAGGGGAATTTTTAATTTTGAGTTTTGTACTAATTGTAGGTTTGGATTTACTCTTCATTTAAAGTTGCTAATTTGTGTGGCTAATGAGATATGATTTTTGTAGAATTTCAGAATTCATGATTTATGTGAATTATATAATATTAGAGTTTTGTTTCGTTAGCAATGAAGTAGTAGAGTTAGTTGTATTTTATTGTAGCAAACTTAAGAGTCATACGTAATTAGTTTAAGATTTTTTAAAACTTTACAGTTAAATGTTTTAGTTTTGAAAAAGATTAATAATTTTTAAAGTAAAATAATTTTAAATGATTAAATTCACCATAACTGAAAAACAGTTAAATGTATAGTTCTTGAAAGTAATTTGCCAGTTAAAATTTTGGATTTTTGAATTTTTATTTCTTTCACATTCATTGTAAAAGTGTGTATTATTTTTGCCACGCTGCAGTTACCTGTTGGTGTTCGTTCTTCTGGTGGCCTATATTTAAAATTTTGGTTTATTTTTAATTAGTTTCAGTAGGTTTGTCTTGAAAATTATGGGATGTCGGTAATTTGCTGTTAGGGAATTGTCTATGGGAGGTTTGCCCTGGGCATCCTACCCTTTCCCTTTCCTTCTTGGTTCGAAAGTCCATTTCGTCAACTGAAGCTGCAGTTGAATGCCAGAACAAGTTTATGAAGATTTTGGAGACTGAACTTTTTAGCCAGTTGTTTGCCGCAAGAAGCAATATGTTGAGGCCTTGATGGAACTTTTTCTTCAGTAATGAAATTTTTGAAGTGTTGGACGATTTAGACCAACTTGATCATAGAAGGGCAGAGTGGTGCAGAAGGTTCAAGGAGTGTGGTGGGGTGAACTGTTGTCGTCGTCGTAAAGGTGAATTGACCCCCACCCCGTTTTCATGTTGATGGTACACCAAGGGTGTGTACTTGAGTAATACTGAGTTGAAGATGTTGATGTTGAAGCTGTTGTTGATGAAGATGAAGTCGTCGTGAGTTTTTTTTGAAGTTTTTCGCTGTGGCATAGGGTTGGCCACTAGCGGTGTGTCTTTGTGTCTGGGGCAGGCAGGGCGCCGCCTCAGGAGTAAGGACGCCAAGGGGTTTGGGCGTTGCCTTACTGTTTGAAGAAGAAGTGTGAAGATTTCAGGACTCAAGGAGCCGCGAAGAGGCTGAGTACCTGGTGGTGTGGCGAGAGAGGTCGCCACAGTGTGGAAGTCTGCGGGCTTCGTGAACCGAGTTCCCTCTCTCTTCCTTGATAGTTTTCGGTCCAAATAGTTCCTAACCTGTTTGTTAATCCTTTGTTTGTCTTTTGGGTGGGAAGTTGATAGTTTTGCATGACCTTTTAAATGTTTTATTTATTGTTTGGATTTGATTTTAATATGATTTCTAGTAATTTTGTGTTAATTGAGAATGTGTAAGATAATTTTGTTTTGTTTGTATTGATTTGTTTTGAGAATTTGAATTGAGAAGCCCCAGTAGTAACCACAACCTGCAGTGTTAACTAGTGTAAAGGCTATTTTGGTAAAACATTTTTGTTGATGCGTGGCATGATTTTGTTCCAGGATGAGAAAATGGAGTGTGGTGTCTTTTGTACCAGTGTGTCTTGATGAGGGAGAGTTTGGAGATGGCGGCTGCTGCCGTGAAACTAACCCAGTTTGTCAAGATTTCGAGATTGAGCAGTGGAGGAGTCACATCTCAATGACTGCTTCTGTCATCAAGCGCACCACTTCAAAAAGATATTTATGAAATTTATAATTTTGTACACCACACCACACTGTACATAAAACAGAAAAACTTTGTTAGTGCATGTGTAATGGCCAACAGTCGTACCGTTCGAGTGGGGCAAAGGTTGTTGAGTTCCCCCTGATGTTAGCCCGTACGAGTAAATAATGTATGTAATATTTGTTAAATGAATTAGTGGATTTGTTAATGAGAATTTGTTTTATTTTATACTGAGATAAGTCGAGGGTGGCTTGCGAGGTCGCAAGCCTTCGTGAGCGGTAGGTAGTGTAACGACGCTAATTTTCGGGCTTTTGTTTTTTTTTTTTTTTTTGTTTTTTCTTCTCATCCATACTCAAAATAGGTGGTAAAGTTATTTTGGCTTGTCATTTTTAAGAGTATTCAGTTCTTGGGAAGTCATTGCTTTGAATTTAGAATTGTGAAAGTCTAGAGTGTTCTCAGACAGTTTCTCAGGTAGAGTTTTTTTAGTTCACTGCTCCTGGTAGCCTGCAGAGTTTTTTTTAGCCAATGCAGTGCTAGTGAATTCCATTGCAGACAGTGTCCTGGTAGTGTGTGTAGGCCGATGGCCTTGTGTTAGGTTGTAGGTAGGTGTGGGGTGTGGTGATGGATGTTTCGGTGTCACTGGGCGGTCGTGTGCTGTGGATCCTTCTGGTACCTTCGGCGTGCGGCAGCCTTCCCGGGGCACTGGACGCCTCTGTCAAAACTCCCCCGCTCCCCTGTCCCACATTACCAGCTGTTGGTAGGGCCGACGCACTGGCTAAAAGTGCACTACAGCACATTTCTGTCGTTCTGCTCTCGGACAGTCCCCCCCGCCCGTGACGTCAAACGTCGCTGACGAGTGAATGCCCTGTGGGACAGAGAGGGTAGATGTTGCGTCGATCTGGAATGGTCGCTGCTGACCATTCCAGGAAGGTAATTCATGGAAGGTTCTCGACGGCGCAACCAGTAGTTATAAATACCTGCCGGCCGTGTTTTGGCGGACCTTCTTTTTCGCTCTTCGCTTTTATTCTTTTTCGTACGACTTTTTCTGAGCTTCTTAGGACTTAGGCGATCATGGCGATGCCCCGATGGGCGAGACGACGGCCTAAGTGCCAGACGGCAGGAGTTACAGTTTAGTTAGTTTCTGTTTATTATTACTATTAATTTTTAGTTTCGGTTAGTTGTTTATTTTATTTCGGGATAAGAAGACTTCGTAGCCCTGAGATGGATGAGACTTCGCTGGACAGGAACATCAAAATGATAAGTATTCTTTCATGTTATTATTTTATTATTAAATTACTATTATTTCCCCTTTAGATTTCGTGTTCGGTATTTGTTGAATAGTCGTGGAAACTTTGACGTGGTTATTTGTTGTTGGTCAGTACAATTGCCTTTTATTAAATGTTTTCAAAGTAATGTAATAACCTCGGGATTGTTTTGTAATGCCACAAACCACTTTACTGTTTAGTATAATTTCTTAATGTAATATCTGGTCATAATTCATCACACTTAAATAACAAATCTTTTTCAAAATTTTACAATTTTATTTTCATTAATGTAATATTTATTTTTGTATAACATTTTATTTTAATATTTTGTAATAAACTACAATAATTTGAATTCATTTTTTCATTTCAAGTAGTCGAACTGTAGTCCCGTTTAACATTAATTGATAGCCCCTAATTGCAGAACGTGTATCTAGATTTAAATATTTTATTAATAGATGACTATGGATGATAAGCACATGTGCAATGCAAGATAGGAGACGCGACCGGTATTGGGACGTTAGTCTATTTTTCCATCTTCTGTACCCCTCGCAATAGATAGTTTGCCAAGCCGAGTTATTATTTTGTTTCAGTTAGTTTGTTGTGCTCTACCATACATTAATACTTTATGATTGTAGCTAGGCTACAAGGTGGAAATTCTATCTTTAAAGTGCTTGCTTGTTTTTTATTTTACTTAAGGAGCTACGTACCGTATGTATACCCCCCCCCCCCAGTGATGTTTTAATAATTACAGAGTTTATTCATCTTTATTGCTTATCGTTGTGTTTCAATCAAATGCTTGTTTTATTTACTAGTGATGTTTATTTGCTTTCCACCTCGTAGGCTTGCATAGCTTATTAATTCAGATATACTTTCATCCCCCATTTTACATTCAATACTTTATCTACAAAACAATCAAGAAATACCTTATCTATCAACGACACTCCACATATGTTTAACTATTTAACACTGTCTATCCATATTTTTTACACTATTTATTTTACTACGCCCAGCCTTGTGACAATATAAACGAAATATCGAGGACGATGAAACAAGGAAATAATGCTGTAAACATAGGTCCGGAAACCAATGGTTTTCCCAATATGACACATTACATGATTATTTGATTGTACCGTCGTCCACGACACACCCTTTTCGTATGCACCTATAATTACCAAACACCATGTACACACACACACAAGCTACTGTTGATATATCATCATAAAACCATACAATATTCTCAAAACCAAGGAAAAATTGCCACCTGAACAGTCTTAGCGAATAAAATACAGGGGAATTTTTTTTTTTCATTTGAAACCGGAATACTCACTTGGAAAATATACGCTTCTTTCAGTTTAATACTTGCACGCCAAACTTGGTGGTAGTAGTTCGAGTGGCCTCGAACGACTTGAAGGGACTCGCGTGCTGGCACAGACGAAACCTAGGAATACCGATACTAGTTAGTCTAATGTCTTTCCACATAAATACAAACAAATTATTACAGTGTTACGCATGGTCAAAGAACACAGCCTATTTAGAGGAAATATATTACATTTTGCTATGACCAATATGGCGTTGTCTTTCCAATCATATTTAAAACATTTTATCGTAGAATGAAATTTGAACCTTCACGACATGCAGTTGAAGAGTTACAACTGATACTACGTAGTCACTAGTTGAAATATGCAAGGATACGTTCTCATCCCAGTAAAATATTTGCAATGACTTTTGCATACAAGCTAATTTGACATTTATTTATGTAGCGACTAACAAATGACTCTTTGCTATTTGGCTTATGGCAGTGTATAGTAAATTCTTGCGACGTTACATTGAAAAATTATAGCTAATCTGTTTATAGATGTAAAAATAATTAAAAAATAGTTCGCTCTTATAACCTGGCACGAATGGATTCTGTTATACTAATCGACATTAAAACACTAATTATTTACCAAAGTAGAAATTAAATGCAATATAATTAAAAAAAACTATAATTATGTGGTACACGATATAACAGCGTACATAAGTAACCAGTAGTTAATTTCTATGTAAATTTGCAAGTGAAACAAGGACAAAATAAAATCTACATGGGTGAAAAAATCGCAACAGATGTTAAACAATTAAATTTTTTTTAATTTTAACATAGTAATAAGATTCTTTTTTAAATGTTGATGGTGTGGTTAATATAAATACTTAAACAATAAAGACTTAAGCAATACATGCAATAAATTTAAAAAAGTAGCAAACTGTCTTACATACACGATATGATAGAAGCAATGGGTATGGGGGCTGCTAAACAAGTTAAACTTCCTCTCAGTCGATGGAAGTACTTCGATTGACAACCCGATATGTTTGATCCAGCACTTGGGAAGGCTATGATATTTGTGCATGTGTAATATACTGTTGTTAACAGGTTATTATGATTGCAGGAGTAATATTCCAACTGCAACTGATTTTGGTCTCGGCTGTGCTAAACATTACTTGATTCTTAATAAGAATATATGACGAAAAAATAGACGAGATCTCTTTCATAAACATGAGCTACTTTTAAACTAGTTTTTTTAGACTTGCGAATTATAGCTTGGCAACATGCTAGAATCCACTGGCCCATACTCACACTAACACACTCCGTGACGTTATTAGCTCCAGGCCTTCGTATATTTGTGTGCTTTCATTACAGGAGAGTGTGCGCATTTTACAATTGACCAAATATCGTTGGTTAAATTAGGCGCGCTACACAAACTGCCGGCCAACAAAAGAAGGCATACGTATATACAGTAACTTGGAGTCCAGTCTGATAATAACGCGAAATTTACTTATCTCTACATATTATCCATAGTAACTTTATTAACTTAGGGTTATCAGTGTATTATTACGATTAATTTGTGACTAATCATGTTGTATTTAATTGTTAGGTTCTAAAAATATTTTCATCAACAAATATAATTAGTTCTGCTGCCCTGTTTCAATTATATTTTATCTGTGTGATTGAGTCCTGCACGTTTAACCTGGTAACTTACAGAATCCAAATTAATGTAACAAGCTGAATTTACATGAGGTTTTCATGTCACCTAACCTGAGATCAAATAATTTAAATACTAAATATATTAACAAAATGTGATACTACCTTCATGTACTTCATGCGCCTTCATTTGTATTTGTTAACTTTATAAAATATTTGAGCACCTTAAAAACAAGGTTACTTAGATTTGTGAATTAAAATAATGTTTACTTCTGTATAAAACGGTATACTGCGTTATTAAATACTGGTTGCTACAAAATCAGCCCAGCTTTACTAAAGGTTCTCATAACTTTCAATTGTTGGGTGTACGTTTTAAGAACACTATTTGAGTAGGTACTGATCATCAGCACGAATGATTTATATTTATACACAATACGGCAAGAAGTATTAGTTTAGCTTTATCATTGAATACTAAAAAGTGTATTAAAATACGTTATGTAGACCAATTTCTATTATTTATTAAACAGAATATTTTGCAAAAACCGTATTACCTGAAGTAAGGTTAATTATTACTACAGGTTAGAAAGATAATGCTAATGGTTTGTCTCAGGAAAAATTCCGACGGCGCTGTCATTAGCAAGGGATCTAATAAAATAAGAAACCGTAGTGAAATTAAATTTAACTTGTCATGGCAGAGAGAGGTCAATCAATTTAATTTTGTAGCGGGAAAATAAACCAATTTCGTCTTTTAAATTTTGACTTCATGTCATTGTATGTTCACGAAAGCTTTGTAATTTGTCAGTTTACATCCCGTACCAACACCAGCGCAAAAAGCTTCAGAAAATGTACATTGCCTAACTAACAACATCACAGATGAATAACATTACATTTTCTGCCTTGTCGTAGAATTAACCTTAACAGAAGGCACATACGTTGCAAGTAAAGCAAAATGTAGGTCTGCAGTGCTTACTTGGTACTTTCATAATTTGGTAGGCTAATATTTATAGAGTTATAAAAATTACGAAATTACGTTGCAACTATTGGTTTTGAATGTAATATAATCATTCTACTAATATTCTTGGGTTATATTTTTGTATCTCAGGCAACGTACTACTTCGACTAATTTATGATTTCGGGATTGTTGCTTAATTACAACTACTGCAATGACTTAAGCTTCACGTGTAAACATACGATGGCTAGAGACACTGTAAAATTGCGGGAATAGTTGACTATTTGCTAGGTTTCAACAAGCTGTATATAACACAGAATGTTTTGTATTTATCTTGGCTATGGTTTATTTGAAGCATTTTTTATCTCTTCAACTGGCCTAGTTAGAACTGTACAGCTTGAACACACAGCGTGTGTGATTCGCTACAAAACTGCAAACGTGTCACGGTAATATACTATAGTTTATTGGAGACTATGTTAAACATTTTCGCGATTTTCCACTGTCTCTAACGATGGACTATCCCGCGTCTCTGCAGTGACATCGCAGCAGGATATAACCACAGAACAATAAGAAATGAAATGGCTCTAGAGGTGGGTCGTCTTCGCGGATTCACCTAACAGCAGTCTAGATTTCTCAGCCCTATACACGCATCGGCCACAATCGATTATTCATTGGCGTGTAACATTACAAGCAGGTAGCAGCCGATAGTCGTACGAATTATTTCCTTATTTACTAGTGGCTTGCAGTAGTCAAACGCGTTTCATAACAGCCGCCAGCTAGTCGCAGACGTGGCAATGAAGTATACGTTGTTCACGTCCAACGTGACCTGGAACGTATCTGCGAAATTGACGTACCTCTAGCTCACTGTCTATGAAGGTAGAGGTCTTGACACTGAGGAATAAAATGTGACTCCTTCTTGTCGCCGAGCGCTAGTAGTAATTTGGTGGAAGATTTGTCTTGTTTTTGTACTTGGCTTAGCTTAATATGTGAAGTTGTTACTGGAATTGCGAGTATTATAGCGAAGAAAAAATGGGAACGTAATTTTATATTGGAACACATTTTTTACAACAATAAAATTTAATTTTTCAATACTTGACATGTAGATGCACATTGCAACGATTCAAAAATTTTGTAGGGTACGAAATGATAGTTTTTGTGCGAATGTGTTCACTAAAATAATAATACACAATATATTTCTTCAGACTACTTTTATAAACAGTTCCACACATGCCAATGCATTTATGGATACGAAACATGTATATAAAATATTAGCTTACCTTATTAACATTATTTTATGTAAATAATAGCAAAAATGTTGAAATGCGAGATGTAAACAAGACAAATCTTCCACCAAATTACTACTAGCGCTCGGCGACATGAAGAGGTCACTTTCTCTTGCTGGAGAGCATACGCAGTGTCAAGACCTCTACCTCTTAGACCGTGCTCTAGCTATAACACTCTACATCACGCTGTGGCCTGCATTAAAATCATGATAGTTTATTTGCGTTAATGACTGATATGTTTTAAAGACGAAGTAATCATTAATCATAAAAGTAAGCCTGCTGCAGGCAAACTGAAGAAAAATGAGCAAAGTTTATTAGATTACTTACGAGCAAATTAGCGAAAAAGATATTCATTACGTTGTCGTTTAGAATATTTAAATGTGACTGGAGGGGAAAGACCATGCACACCATTTGGCTACTATATCATTCATTTCGTGCCACGGTAAAATTCAAACTATTGGTAATCTTCCTTTATACAAGTCATAAATAGTGCCAGTGAAAATCTTGATCATAACCTTAAAACTATCGAACATGACAGAATAACATAACCTCAAACTTGTAAAATAATGATCGTGAATAGCATAGGCTTACAAATATAAAAATCATACATAAATAATTTATAAACACTTACCTGACAAGACAAGTGTCTAAGCTCGAAGAATACGTAGACAGCAAATAAAGCCACAGTAGAACGTACTGAAGGTAGACTGTTAAACAGACGATGTGCACACGATAAGTGATAAACAACGACTGAGAAATATCTGTTCCCGGAGCAGCTCTTTTATACTCTGCGGTGTATCCCGGTTAAGGACGAGAGGTAACGCGATCTAGCTAGCTGAACTTCTTCGCAACGAGCGACGTTCTGCGTGGTAAGTCGAGGCTTACTTGGTTAGACGTGTTCAGGTAGTCTGATTTTTGTCGTAAAATCGTTTAAAATATTTCACGCCAACTTATTTTCCAAAACAATGTAGCAACCTGTGTCTTGTATGATTAGCCAGTGGGCGTTGTTTAAGACGCGGGATAGCAAACGTTTAGTAGCAGCTCACCAGAGCTAGCATTTACCAAAACAAGTGACGAACACATCAGTAACGAAAGAAGCAAGTCGGACACGAACACGTCACATGGACGTCTAGCAAGCAGTATATGTTTCTCACCTTACTTAAAGTGGGCGTCATATAACAGCAATGCAATGGAAGGATGAACCACGCCATACTATTCTGGTATACTTTCTCAATTATAGTTCACGGTCTCTTACACGTGCAGCTTTGAGCAGGCATTTTTAGTTGTGCTATCAAGTTGTAGAAGAAAGTCGCACAGGTATGAAACTCATAATTACCGCGCGAAAAATTAATTTTAAAATTGTTAGTTACCGTTACACATACTTTGTACATGCTTAACAATAATGAAAGATGCATGAGGAGCTCGATCATGTCACACAGAAGTCTAGAAAGTGTACGTTTCCAGTGATTAATTAGTATCGCTACTAAAAATGGGCGTGCCACGGCACATTTCATTCAACCCAGTGCGATCGAAGCATGACAGATAAACGTCAAACTAGTCTGATTTTGGTCTCAGTTTCTGGTTTCCGGTCTCAGTTTTTGGTTTCCGGTCTCGGACACGTCGAACTTTTAAGAAGTTTATGCTGACAAACTGTTGAAATCTCAGACCTTTGCCTTAGTGCACGTGAAATAGTGTGTAAATTACCGCTATACATGCTTTCTACACACTTGTTTCTGTATACTTTAATATTAGTTTTGCTATTGCGAAACTTCTTACATGCGTACAGCTATAAAATTCAAATATTTTAGTTCAAATCCGTACTTGGTTTGTTATATCTTTCAAGGTATAAACGCACAAAACTATAGCTTAACATACGTGCAGTGTAAATATTACTAACATGTGCAAGGAGAATGTATTTTAACCACATGGAACATTCAAACTGTTATAAAATTTCCTACGTAATGGCAAAGGCATTCGTCTTTGATAAGCATACTTTGACAAGACAAGCCATTATTACACGTCACAAAAAATATTGTTACCAGGAAAGTTCCGTGAACATAAATCACGACAGTTCAGTTTTATACTGTTAAAATGTTTATATTTGACATATTTGAAGCAAAATGTAAGGCTATACATTAGAGCTAGTTCGAAAACATGTTTAATAGTTCGTCTATGAAAAGAAATGTAGACGCGTTAATCACACGAACGTTGATTACATCAAATATTTGCACGTAGAAATTCCTTAATATGAAACGTAAATAAAACTATGTTTTTTATTACAACTCTCGAACTTACAAAGTCTAAGCGAACGTAAGTACTGTTCATGAACCCACGTTTACTGCGGTGAATACTGTACCACACACATGTTACGAATAGTTTGCGAAAACCTTAAGCAGCAAAAATATATTTTCAAATATTTAGTACTCTATTTCATATAAATATTTATAGTATGAAAGGGACAATATAAGGTTATTCGCATTCAATGTGACGCGAATTTTTGTTTATGAAGTTCACGATATTGTATATTACTTCACGCAATGTATTGTCAGCGTAAAAATATCGTATGTGGGTAGTATTTTTGTCAATGTTTGATGCCTACAAATATAAAAGTAGTGTCACCAATTTTACCGCACGTCATCGTTACAGTTCAGAGTACATGACTGTGTGAAATAATGGACGATGAAAAGGAATTATCAGGTACAACTCTGACGTAATCTTTTGTACTTACAAGGACATAATTTCGCTTACTTTGAGGCAGCAACTTTTCTTTCGTAAACAAAAAATGTGATGGTGACTACAGTATGTGGCTGGCGAAATCCCTTAATGCATTACTGCATGGTCTGCATGTAAACGGCAGGGTTTTCAAGTGTAACAATGAAGGACTCTCTACCACACACACCTTGCCTACCGCAACACAATATTTTCACAACGCGTCACGTAACATCAGTTCTTGTGGCTAGTTAATGCTATAGCCCCGACTATACAACTTCTCGAAATGAATTTTTAGTTACGTTACTCAACGAAAACCTTTAGGAATTTCGTATTCAACTGCAAAGTCGGTTATTAATACAACACCTTTAGGAAGACAACAGTATTCGACAACTACACAACCATAGGCACTATTCACCAAGCCAGCCGTCAACAGCCGTCACTGTAGTCTCGTCAAAATAAGAATATATGGTTTCATTTCGAGGTGTTTTGCTCGTTTGACGAAAAATACAGTCTTTAATGTAAATGCATACAAAAATCATTGCTTAGATAACGTATTGTCTATAATCTTTTAGGAGTAAAATACTGCATTTGAGCAAGAATTAGTCAGTTGGAAATAAACCTAACCTTTTTGTTTTGCAGGACATGAGCCCGACCACAATACACTTAACTGTAAACGTCTCCCGACGTCACACACGTTTCGCTCACTTGCTATCCCGCCTGTAATCCATCGAATTGTATTATTATAAAAATACTTTGCATGTTATGCGGTTTGTTTGTGTGTGCATATTAAGTTAATTGATTAGACGAAATTTAATAACTTCGGTGTGAAATAAAAATGGCTTTGTCGTACTTAGCCTTTAAATCATTTTATTACAGTATTTTTCCACTAAAATGTAACACTGGATATCAAGCCAAAATTCATCTCATAGCCTAGGTACATAATGATTGTTGCACGTTTTATCAGATAAGATACATACATCCCAAGTAATTTTGCCTAGTTTTTATACAGATTTCGTTTCTGGAATATAAGCTGCCATCTGTAAAAAAAAGTTACATACTTTCGCAGAATATACACTTTAATGTATTAACACCTCGTGTTATGTTTTTATGCAATTAAATTAATGACGCATATGTTAACGTTGTTTGGCCGTAAAATAAATAGAGTAAAGTTTTGAAGTAATTCAATCGTGATAACATTTATAAAGTTGACCGTATACTTTTCAGTTCATCGTTACAATAAGTGAATTAAATATCAAATAATTTTTAGTTTTTATGTATTTGTGTAAACTTGGACTTAATGTGCTCGTATCGCGGGTAAATAGAAGTTCATTCCCAGTGTATGTATGTTACACCTATATTGTTTCATTGTAAACAGCTAAATCTATTAACAACGACCAACGGAAAACACGTGACTATTAAAGCAGGTTTTTAATTTTACTAAGTTTTAGTGACAGAAATGTCTAAACACAAACGTGTTCAAAATGTCTGTTAAAATGTAATTGCTTACCCAATGTCAAAAGTATTTGATTAATTTTTCAAACAAAATTCACAAGTTGTACTCTGATGTAAGCTTTCAAGACTTCAGTATGTGTAAGTGAAGGCTAACAATATGATCGTGAGTTTGCATCATTTTTATATTTCTCGTCGCATTTTACTTTGTACCGTTTACTTTCTGTAGGAAAAAAAACTGTAAAGCGTATTTTCAAAAGCTTTCTCAGACGTAAACAAAATTCGCTTTAGGCAATAAAAAACAAATAAACGGGTTATAAATTTTAAGATTCGAAACACTTGCTGAGTGGTGTACAAGAATGTTCTGCTGAGAAACCCTTGAAAGTTCATTCTACCTCTCCCCTTCTACCACTAAGTGCTTTCAGCACGTTACAAGGAAATACTCTTTTAATAATGAGCATGGGGCTAAATTCTGAGACGAATGGCCTCGATTTCTAATTTCTACTGTTTTCTAGAGAAAAGGTGGATGTGTTGTGGTCGGTCGTACATTTCTTTGAACGTGGGCTTAGTAGCCAGCTTGGAATGTGTTATTACATAAATAAACTACTCTGTGGACTTCTAGAGTTGCCTGCGGCTTTAAAACCGTTGATCAGCGAACAATGTCCGGGACAGTGGAATGTGTTGTTTACAGAAGTACACTTCCAGGTCAGCGCACTAAACGAGCAGTAGGCTCACCGAGATCTTGAGTACAGTGTTCAGTGCTTGCTGTCCGAGCGGAAAACTGTATTCATGTTGTCAAACTATTCGCGTCTTTCCGTTTTCCACTTAAGCGTTAGAAACGGAAGTCGTGTATTTGTTTGAAACCGAGTGACTTGACCATCCTGCATGCGACTGCCTGCATAGGCCTATACCGTAATGGTTTCTGCCGCTAAATAAAAAAAAGAGTTGCATTAAGAAATTAAAAATACTACTTTAAGTTTTAAAAATAATTTACTTAATTAAATGCCTGTATATTACAACTGATTATTTGGACTTAATAGTTTTCACTTCATCTTTGTAAGTTTCTTAGATAAAGGCTACAATTTTACGGGTACATTTCACGAGTTATTTATGTTACTACATTATATTAAATGCATTTAATTTGTAGGTAAAATTACCTTCATCATATGTTAGAACTAACACCTACAACAATAGTTAATAATTAAATGTAACAATTAATTACAGTTAAGTTAAGAGATAATCTAATGTAATGTTCTAAACTTGCTCATTTAAAGATTATAATGTTTTTGCTGGTAGAGTTGTTTTGTTAGGTATAGGCCCTTCAGGTTCTGAACGTTTATACAGTTTGGATTTGCTAAACGTGCAACGAAGGTCTAGGTTTAATTTTTTGTAATGGTAAAATTCTGGTTTATCTTTTAAAAATGTACAATTAAAACAGTTATTGTTATACCAAACACATAATATAATAGAGCGGGGAATGTAGCTGCACGTTTTTGACAATATTATTTGTATTCTCAGCGTAAGCAGGGAATACTAGAACCAGAGATGATGTTCTACACTGTATACATTAGATTGTTGGCTAGACCCACAAACATATCATTATTATTCAAACTAAATTGAAATGAAATTCGTTAATCGAGTAAAGAAACAACGTTATGTGAGCTCGACTAGGGCACAGAGTTATAGAATTCTGTAATTAAAATAAGATATTTATTAGAATTGGTTTAAAAAAAATTAAATTCACTCTGGTTTACCATTACAATACCATAATTATTTTGATGGTTTTTTTCTGTTAATTGTATGCCAATATAGACAAAATTATTCCCGTTCTGTATAATTTTTGTTCCTCATATGGCCAAACAGAGTTACTGGCATAACGTCTTGGCACTTAACAATTAATAAATTTTTAGGACAAAGTTAAATTTAATATTCTGTCGAAACAGTAGACCTAATTTTAATTAATTGCTTGCTATGATCCGTTTCCCGCACAATATTATTTGCTTCCTCAACCTTAAGCTGTTTACGAGTTTGGCTGACAACCAGTTTTATAGTCTCTGGAGTGAATACAGCACTTAGAAGAAAAGAAATAGCGAAATTTTTTTCATGCCAACAACAATTTTTGTGCATATATTATTTAAATCAGCACCAATGTCCCTGTTCTCACAAATAAGTCGGTAAGGTCAACAGGTAGTTCGAAATCAACTACTTTCAGTCTTATTTCTATTCCAGCTAAAACTACAACTGTAGCGATCCTTCAGTAAGAATGCACTATCATATAAGGCTATTTTCGTCCAGACACGTCTGCAGACGAGAACTGGACTACGCATTCACGTCTACAAGATACAGATGTCGTGTACTCTGCACGAGATCCGTCAGTTTGATGTTTCACACACATCCACTATATTTTTGGAGATACAAAAAATTAACATAGCCAATGCTCGACTTCCAAATGTCGCTTGGTAACGTAATTTCAACACGAACTATTCACGAAGATGTTAACTGGCAACATCAGCTTAGATACAGGCTATGGTCGATTCATCAATACGACATTGGGTGACATCATCCAAATACACACCATAACCCACATGATCTGGCTGACTAGACCTATTCCAAGCAGGTATGGAAGATTTATCAGTATTGCAGGGGATAATGTGATCGAAGGTGCAAGCCATGGTCGATTTTCTAAGATTACCATGATGGCTACATACAAGATGCAGCTCTTCAAGACTGCGGCAGGTGATATTAAAAAGTATGTGCCATGACTAAGACCCCAAGGTATCAGTAGGTGACTATTCAAGATGCAGACAATGGTTAATTCCAATGATGACAGCAGCAGCTGCCCTGATGGTCATTCCAATAAAAAGTTATATCGGCTGTCATTATAAGATACGAGCAATGATCTGGCCGATTCCCCAACTTTCCGTCATATGCTAGTATGGTAGCACGAATTAAATTGTATAAAAATACTGTGTCCAAAATTTTTTTACAGAAATATGCATAAAACAATTAAGCGTAAGTATATTAAAATAGTAGGAAATTATATAAAGTTAATAAGTATCAGATTGTCTTAAGAAAATATTATTAAAAATTATTAGTATTTCCGAAACTTTTGGCCATAGGTTGGTATGGGCAACAAATATTAAACTTTATAATAAAACAAAAATTAATGTTTTTTAAATTACATAAAAACTATTAAGCGTAGGCATGCGATACAATTTAATTTTTATATAAAACTACTATGAAGTAATTTGGTTATTTAAGTAAAACACTTTACTCTCTTTGACACTGTGTCTGCTCTGATAGTCGGCGCTGCTCCATACTCGCCTTACCAGCGATGAAGACCTCGGTGTTAAGCGCTGACCAAAATCTCTCTCTCACTCATACCAGATACACTCTTGTCATTATTTGCAGGACTTGAAATACTGTGTGAAACTCTTAGGCAATTTTAATGTTATTTTATGTATGCAAGATTTTTTTTTCAAAAGTTTGTGTAAATGCAACATTTTACTCTAAAAATTCGTACATACGATATAGATATCTTTAAAAATTTTAGAATTAAAATAAACATATTTTTAACTGGATTTTTTAAATGTTGTAAATAATCTTTACAGTTATTATTTAAAGTAAGTTTCTGTATGTAGATATATTTATTTCTTATTTGGTATTTCCCTTACGTCAGAATATTAAGATATTATTTTTTAAGCGAATTGTAATATTTTAAATTTTATAATTTTTGTACTTTTATGTGCAATATTTTGGGTAGTTATGCTAGTGCAAAAGTTTTGATTCAAACAAAAATTTTTTACATTCATGAGCAGCCTTAATAAAATTTCTCCTTTCGCCATTATTTTAAAATATTTTGTTTACCTCTTTTCTATCGAAGGAAAATGTTCTCATTTAGATTAATGTTACGTTGTGCCAACCAATACAGTAGCCTTACCATATTTATATTAACTCCAAAAATATAAAGTCGACTATGCTATCCAAAAATATACTGTGCAATCATTCAAATCTTCTTTAGTGTTTTCATTATGTAGCAAACATACATTGGTTTTAAACAGAAATATTTAATCGTTTAATAATAGGCTAAATTCGAAATTGTTTCTCTTCTTTAATAATATCTTAATTTGCGTCCCGTTTGCATCATATGCATAAATGTGTGTAGCTAATTGGACACAAACCATTAATCTGAATTCATTTTCTGGATTCTTTAGCCATTAACACCACTCACGCCTGATCCAATTCACTGAGATATAAATATTTAAACAATCTGAACACAGTGTTTAATAGTTTAATTTCTTGCGACAAGGCCATTTAGTTTGTAGGAAAAAAATTCATAGTTCGAATATTGTTTATTTTCTTTTATCATCTAATTTTTTACCGTTACTATATTATGCTCCAATGGACTCACAATAGGTATGCATAATATGTTTATATTTCATACATATTTACACGAAAGGAATTATTTAAACTGAAGTGATATTAACTTCGTGCATGCTACTATAGCATATAGACTTCAAGGTGCTAAAATAATATTGTTTCATTTGGAATATATTCCCTTAGCGAAATAGAGAAAAGAGATATGACGATATTAAGTTAAGTGTGGTGTAAGTAGCTAATTTCATATTGAACTGATCCAAGCGACATCATACCCGTTGCCAGATATAGAGGTTACATTCAACCAGGCCCGGATTTACAGGGGGGCTTAGCGGGCTATAGTTCAGGGCGGAAAAATACTAGTGGCGGCATATTTTCAGAGTGAAAAAAACTAAACAACTTGAAAATAGATAGAATTTTTTTTAGTTACTCCAAATATCAAACACAGTTATGTTGTGCTATGTGCGTAACATTCATGGTGTAAACAGTTGCACATGTCCTCCACTTAGTAGAATACGCGTGCAGCCCATGAATGAAGGAGTAAAGTGAAACCGTCTGACAACCGAAACCCGAACTTTGGTGTGCATGACAAAACCACTGACTAGGGGACTCCTCACATACGCCATTCTGTGGGTTAATCCGGCGTGTTACGTGTTAACGTCGCATATTTCGTTTCAAAACACTTGAAGGTAGCTTCACCTGCTGCTTTGCAACTGAAACTTTATGTTCTATTTTTTTCCTTGGTATCAGTGTAACACGATATAATGTCGTACCATATGACATCGCTTTATTGGTGCGCTTCGCCTTTGGTCTTGCGAGGAAGTTCAAAGTTGAGGTTCCGATGACAATTGACATGCACTTGTTCCAACTTAGTGGTTGCATTGTGTGGTGGTGTGTTGTGTTATGCTGTTGAGTTGCTTTACTATATTTCA
>PNEQ01057038.1:74478-87700 GCA_003012365.1 Medauroidea extradentata
CATGAGATATGAAGTATTGTTGATATTTTTATTTGTGTTTGGTTTTTATGTAATTATATTCACTCGAGTTGTTGGTACTCTTTTGAAGAATATTTCGGTAGGTAACAAATGACTTAATTTGGCAGGTCGCGTCAATGTGTGTGAAGCAAAGCGGTAAGGGTGCCGCCGGCCGGCGGAAGTAAAGTAACGCACTATCACAGCTACGCAATTATGTCGTGTAGGGTGTTACAATTATTAATTTTCCTATTTGAGTTAAAGCGGTAACCATAACATTTTATTTGCGTAAAGTATTGTTTAAAGCCCGATGCATGATTTTATCATTTATTGCAATTTTCAGAGATAAAGCCGTTTTTAGCCATTTTGAGAGGCCCGAAAATCACATTTCTAAAAAGTATGCTGAATTTTTTTTATTGGTAGAAGCAATCTTTAAAATGTGCGTTCTTTTCGTATACCGGTATATATAAATGTAGTAAGCGCTTGATAGTTCCACCAAAAAAAGAATACAGTCAAACCTCTTTAATACAAACCTGAAGGGACCAAAATTTTGGCTGTTTGTAATAATGAGGTTTGTATTAACAGGTGTTCACTAAAACCTTAAAATGTTTATAACATTTTGGTTACTCTGTTTATCCCCACAAATCAAATAGTTTTTTTCACCACAATGACTTTCTTTTACTTGAGAACTTGATATTGCATGGTTTAATGCGTAAACCAAATTTTTATTGAACATTCAAGTAATTATTTCATTTCTTCTCCCACTCCAAGGGGAATACAAATCGCTTTGTATTAATGAGTACTTTGTATTAACAGGGTTCGTACTAACGAGGTTCCACTGTAGTCGCAACTCGCCCCAACACATTTTGAGTGCATGTGCATAGGACTCTTTTAAGGTTCCTATCTAGTGTGGCTGCGTTTGTATATGTGAGGCACAAAGTCGATAGCGTGCCGGCCGTTGTCAAACGCATTATAACGCAATTGGCGTGTAGAGATTTACTATCCTTCAATATCCTATGTCTCTTTAAAAGCAGTGGCTGTCATTATATTTCTCAAAAACATGGTTCAAAATCACACTGGCGTTTTTGGAATCCGTTAAGTAACTTAGTTTTCTAGATACAGTGGTCTGAAAAAGCAGTTTTTAGCAATTTTAAGGGGCATGAAAATCATATTTTTAATTATTCGGCCTCTACGTTAATACTTCAATTAAATTGCATTATTTGTAGCGCAAGGCAAACGTAATTCATGCTTATAAGTGTAAATTCCGCACTCTCCTTTGAATTAAAAATAGTACATTATGCTTATAGCGAGTGAGATCTCAACTCAAGACGATAACATAATGAGTTGGAGAAGTATGCCAAATGTCCAAATTCCTCGGTAACCGAGTCTAATGTTTACATCTTATTTGGGAATTGGGAGTTCTTCGAGAAAGCTCCAGCCAACGGCAACGTCCACCAAGTTCCCCACATTCGAAAAATCAATCTGGGCCTACCTACCCCGAAATCGAACCCGTATTGCATTGCATAGGTGGGAGTCAAGTGGTCTGACAACATGCTGTCAAACGAAAGATATAAGTTATAGTTTACATAGCCCTAGGAGTAGGACCTACCCTTATGTTTTTTTACATCAGGCCATATAACTATACAAGTGGCCCCCAACGTTTGCTGTCATTATGACATAACTATTACGTTCGCCATATGAAGGGCTAGGTCACTTTGCAGTCACGTATGACTTTTATAATGTTTTACTACACAGTATCTTAACTGTTTCTCAAGTTTCCTTGTGAAAATGAATATCTAAAATGGCATAAGATACGAGTGATTTAAGCTCTTATATATCACACAATTGTCTCATGCTGTTTTCTGGGTGCTCTTTGAGCTAGCCTTGTGAAACTTAGTCATTTTATTATAAGTTACGTAAAATGAAACGTCATGTAAAATATCATCAATATTTCTTTTCAGACGAGTAACACAAACATGAGTATCGGCCGAAAACGGTTAAGTGGCGCTGCTTACAGAAAAGAAGCTTTAGATAAAGCTGAAAAACAACTTAAAGTACTAGAAAAGACTCCTAAAATCTACAGTTTCTTTAAAAAACGGAGACTGTACAAGTAGTTCAATGTGAATCATCAACCTCATCTTCTTCTGCCGATGACAACATTCAATACGAAGATGTTTGTCCAAAAACCGACCTCGTTCAGCTTCCAGGGTGTTTAGATGTACAGTTGAACTCTAGTGCTCCTATTTTTCCACAGCTTTCATGCAAAAAGCCAATTACTTCGTCCTCGCTCGAAATATTCTTATTGAAGATAATATTGAAAATATTATAGATGATCCTGCTTTATGTAATGTAGATAATACTACTCGCGAGTACATTCCGATCGCTGGCAGCTGCTGGTTTACCTTTTCGGGGGCACGTTGAGAGATTCGGACCATCATGCAACAGTGGGAATTTTGTCATGTGCCTCGAATTAATTTCTGAGTTTGACCCATTTTTGTCTGAGCATATTGCTAGGTATGGTAATCCTGGACAAAACCATACTTCATATTTGTCTTCAACTACCTACGAACAGTTTATCAAACTTATGGCAGAAAACGTAACGAAAGAAATAGTAGAACAAGTTAAGGAGGCTAAATACTTTTCCATTATCGTAGATTCCAGCCCTGATGTATCTCATGTTGACCAGTTGGCAGTAATAATTCGATATTTTTAGAAAATAGAGACCCTGTAGAAAGATTTCTTTGTTTTCTTCCATGTGTTGGTCACAAATCAGAATCACTTTTCAATGCCATTATCGCCTTGCTTTCACATCATTATATACACATAAAGATCTGCAGAGGCCAATCTTATGATAATGCTTCGAATATGTCCGGCCAGTACACTGGTTTACAGACGAGAATACGCCAATTGAGTCCTACAGCTGTGTACACACGTTGCTCAGCTCATTCATTAAATTTGGTCGGGGAGCACGCAGCTAGTTCCTGCAAAGAAGGTAATGATTTTTTCATGCTTATCCAAAATCTGTACTTTTTTTCTCAAGTTCTACTAAGAGGTGGGAAGTACTCGAAGTCTGTTTGACAAAGAAAGACTATGTGAGTTTAAAAAGTTTATCAAAAACTCGTTGGTCAGCCCGTTTTGATGCTTGTAAAAGTCTCAACTGTGATTGGAACGAAGTTACAGGAGCACTTACAGTCATTGCGAATGACGAAACAGAAAAATCTTACACTCGAAGTGAAGCCTCTGGGTATCTGAGACAAGTAAAACGTTTGGAAACTGCAATTCTTTCTTTGTTGTGGGGTGATTTATTGGAAAGATTCAACGTTACTAGTTAGATGCTTCAGAAAACAGACATTGACCTTTCTGTTGCCGTTAAAGTGTTCAACTCGCTAACTGAATATGTAAGAAGTGTTAGGGAAGAATTTGATTTTTATTAAAATGGAGCTCTTGTCAAGTCTGATATCATGGAATATGAAGATTAAAACAAACGACATAAGAAAAGGAAACTTCAGCAGAGGAAACCCGTGAACACGAAACTGACTTCAGTGGCCGAAATAACTTCAAAACGAACACATATTTAGTCATAGTCGACAGTTTAATTGCCGAACTCACACGACGAAAGAAGGTGTACGACGAGTTAAACACAAGATATGGTTTCTTCACTACAGGAGTTGACTTGGATCGTGCAGTTATTGCAGAACACGTGTCAGCGTTAAGCAGTGAGTACAAAGAGGACATGCCAGAGGCTGAAGCATTTCTCGGTGAATGTATCCATTTTTTTTGCTTTGTCAAGGGCATATATGAACTTCCACGCACAATTTTCACACTTTGCAAATTTATTTATGATAACTGTCTACTAGAGTTGTACCTGTACATCAACATAGCTTTGAGAATATTTTTGACAACACCGGCGTCCAACTGCTCGGCAGAAAGATCTTTTTCAGTGATGCGAAGAATAAAAAACTTTCTGCGGTCTACAACTTCCCATGATCGTTTGAACTGGTTTGCAGTCCTAGCAATTGAATCGCACATAACAAAGCGAGTCAACTACGATGATTTGATAGACTCGTTTGCTCATGGACAGTCACGAAGAAAGATCTTGTAAAATAATCCAGAGATGTATCGTGTTATTTTTCAGTGTGTTATATAATTGTTCATATTTGTTTAAGTATCCGTGATAAAAAATTCTGAAATTTAATCAAGTCAGTTCATTCGGCAGTGTGTGATAATGAAACTAACCTGAAATTTGTTTAAATTTTCATGAAACTGAACATTTTTTTTGGCCAGAAAACTTACAGATAAAGAAATTGTAATAAACTTTTCAAACATTTAATTACATATTGTTATTTTAGTAAATATAATTTTAATGTTTGTTTTGTCAATTTAAATAGTGTTTATAACTGTGTATATACTGTACTGATTATGGCAATGCACCTTTAGCTTTACATTATTAGTGTGTTCTGCCTTATGGGGAAAGTTGTGTTAAAATATTTGTTTGTGCAAATTTCTTAATTACGAAATTAAGTATGTCAATTATTTAAATAGAAAGCTGAATAAGATATAAAAATTCTTAAGAATTATTTCAATATTATATGTATTTGTTTATATATTTTTAACGTTTGTTCTGTGAAGTTGTAGTTGGAGATAAACTAACTATTTACTGCTTTCAGGCTCATAGAAATAAATACAGATGACGGTCAGCTCACTTGAGCTAAAAATTATTTTAAATATTGTTCCGCTACTGTTTATAAAATTTAAAAAGTATTAAAATAAGGGCACTATCCTCTAAAGTTTTGTATGCCTATTATATTATGAACTCGTGTTCATTCTAAATGTTATACCTACTGGCAGTGGCAGTTGGCAGGGGTTCGATGTAATGGTGGCTGGAATTTAGTGGTGTCAAGTTTTTTTTAATGTTAATAATAAAAAAAAGGGGGCGGCAATTTTGGTGTAGCCCCCCATCAACATAACTGGAAATCCGCCTCTGCATTCAACGACAGATCAAAACATTATTAAGAACTAATGATGTGTATATTTTGATGAATTTCGGCATATTTGAATGGTTAAGTATAATTATTGAGGCATCACAAAAAGTCAGCATAGATTTATAATACACTGGGAAATATTTTTGTTACAAATTGCAACTGACATACAACTAATGGTAAACATAACTTGATGATTTTTGATCATTTAGGGACGAGAAGGTTCAATAAGTCAATTGTCAACGATACGTTGAACGAAAAATGCGCCTTTCCAAAACAGCCGTGAAAATTTTTTTCATGAAAATGTTAATTGAATTTCTAAGAAAACTTTTTATATTGTAGAAAAACGATAAATATAGTTCAACTAACAGTGTTCATAATTTAAATTTTTTCTAAACATTTGAGGGTAGAAGTCAGTGTGATGTTGGCTATCACAAATTTTATTGGTTAATTAAAATCACATACAATATGAAAAAACTATTTTTGTTGGAGAACAAATTATGACTAATGAAATATGTGCAAATGCTGTGAATATTTCTAAATACTTCAAAATATTAAGGTAGGTAGTATTATGATCCTCCTGTTAATTTAAATATCACATTAGTGGAAGTAGAAATTCGGAACTAAAAGTTATTATTCCAGAACAAACAATATTTATCGAAGAAGAACTTATGCTGCAAATGTTTTGAAATTTTTCTAAGCAATTGAAAGGATTGCAGTGTTAATTTGCCTCCCTCTCCAATTAAGTTACCTAATTAGTGGCAGTAAAAATTTGAAATTAACGGTTTTCATTGCTGATCTTACATGATAACTAACGAAAAACTAACACTGTGATTATTTGAGAATTTTTCTGAACTTTTTTTTTTTTTTTTTTGGTGCGTACCAAGTTGTTGCCCTCGATTGTAATTAGCTATTTAGTGCAGCAAAATTTCGTTTCTAACGATTTTATTGTGGAACAAACGATAACTAGCGAAGAACTGACGCCATGAATAATAAGAATTTAAGCGAACATTTAGGAATGGGGCAGTGTAATGTCGCTCCTCTTCCAAAAAAAAATTTAGTCAGCTTAGCAGCAGCAAAAATCTAACGATTTCATGGCGAAAAATATGATAACTAACGAAGAACTATGGCTGCGAATGTTAAGACATTTTTCAGAGCATTTTGCGGGGTTGTTGACGTTACCCCCTAAAATGTAGTTAGCCAAGTAGTGGCAGTAAAAATTTGGAAATAATTGTTTTATTGCGGAACAAACGAAAACTAATGAAGAACTATCGCTATGAAACTTTTTTAATATTATCTGACCATTTGGGAATGGGTCAATGTGAAGTTGGCCCATCCATTAAAAACTTAATTACCTAATTAGTGGTAGTAAAATTTCAGAACAAACTATTTTTACTGTGGAACAAATAGTAACTAACAAATAACTAACACTGAGAATATTATGAAATTGTTCTGATTATTTTGTGGTGGTTAGTGTGAAGTTACCCCCACCATCCAAATTTAAATAGTTATTTAGTGGCCGTAAATATTTAGAAATGATAAATTTTATTGCAAAACAAACGACAACAAGCGAAGAACTGATGATGTAAATATTTCGAAATATTTCTGAGCATTTGGGAGGAGGGTGGAGTAGTGAAAGTGTTTAAGTATACAACATAACTTTTATTAACAGCGTCACTAGCCTGCAATTGATTTCCGACATCTCGCAACACACATCCACACAAACTACACGAGCCATTAATGCAGTTTGTGATGCATTCGTGGTTATGTTTTTTTAAAGGGTTCTGCGACCATACATTGAAATTAAGTACCTCATTCTTTGTCAGGAACGATGAAATGATCGAAACCACACTTGCACCTACCACTGTTTATAGGAAAGTCTTTAACAATAGTTAAAAATCCAAATTTATCACTCCAACAGAACGCACATATTTCTTTATACTTGTTAAATGACATATCTGTCATAACATGATCTGCGTATGCATGCTGTATGTTCCTGTTATCTACCTTAAACTATACCACAATGTTAAATTTATCACTTAAGTTATGTTTAGGGATTCTAGCATAACTTTGTGACAAGTAAAAAACAATTAACGCCCCAGTGACATCCGAAACTGAAGTGCTTTTGAATCGTGTCTTGTGGTTCGGCCCACACGTGATCAAACACGAATATAGACTTAGCTAAGACATCTTTGAGTGGCACAATTTGTTCCTTGTCCCTGTAGGAAAAATATTTCATTCCTTCAATAGAGTTTATAATTTTCTCCGAACGCTTGTATTTGTTTGGATGCAAAGTTTTAGAAAACACACACACATTTTCAAACATTGATGCAATTGTTTGTTCAAGTAAACTCAACATTAAGCAAGATTTCCCCGAGGAACTTGGTCCACATATACACGCTAAAACATTATGTGGTAACAATGGACCATGTATTCCTACAGTGTTGTGTTCTTTTTCGTCATTTGAAATAACTACTGGCAGTTCGTGTTCATGCTTAATTATCTTCATTGTTACTGAGCTAAATCGTACATAAGTGTTGCTATATACACACTACACCACAGTTTATAACTATGCGTCATGGACAGAAGGTAAAAATGAAAAGGTCGCGGTTTACTCAACAAGCTTATAAACAACCTGCCTTTCGAAGCTCATATCCTATCTTATAAATAGTGCGGACTTGGGACACAGCTTGCCAAGATATTAGCGCGCGGAAATAAGCCTATAAACAGGTTAGACAAAGCTTGTAAAAAGCACGATATTATGTACATCCACTCCAACGATCTCGGTGAACGTCACGCAGCAGACCACGAGTTTGTAACACGAGCAGAAGAAATAGCGAAATCACAGCAGAACAAACTCGCCCAGAGAGCAGAAAAAACTGGCTACAAGCTTGTAGCAAGCTTGCCAATGCAAGCCAGTAACCTTGCAACAAGCATGAAATGCAATCCAATAAACTTGTCATAAGCCTGCTGCAAGTTGCCTAGTTTACACATTTCTAACTTGCTGCAAGCTTGATTTGTAAACTTGCTGCAAGCTTAATTTGCAAGACTGCTGCGAGCCTAATTTGCCAGCCTGAAGAATAAATCAAAATTTTTTACTGCAATATTTTCACTATCATTCAAATTAACATCTTAAATATTGCTTGTTCATCGACTTGTGGTGTTAATTACTAAATATTAAATTTCGGCTCCTGTGTCAAGATTGGAACCACTGACCCCTTGCTTTCAAAGCAGGTATGCTAACCACTTTTTTACCCCTATTTTTATTTTTATTTTTTTAGAATTAATGAATATAACAATATAAAAAAGGTAAACAAAAACAAATAAAAATACAAATTCAAATTAAACTTCATGCAGACACTCAGTTTCAAACACGCAGCTTCACCTCAAGAGGGCACATACCGTACTCCTCCCCTGCCTTTTAGAATCCATATAAGCAAGTGCCGTAACACTTGATTAACGAATTTTGTAGTACAAGGTTCCAGCGATCTAAGCGTATGCGTTGGACATACTGCTGTAAGGTAAGTGGTTCGTGCATTTGTAATGTATGGTGTAGAACTTGTCCCAGTAGCCACATCATTGCACGTTGTCGCACATGCAGGAACAGTTTAAAGCGGATGTTCACGATGTCTTCATCTGCTACATACACCACTGGCTGACACATTATTGTAGCTTTTATTGTTTTCTTAAATTTCCATAAGGGTTGAGTTGCCGTGCATGCCATAACTCTGTGGTACGCTGTGTCAATCCTTCCGCACTACAGACATTCGTCACTTCTGTTTATCCTTTTTTTCTTTCTTTTATATGCCGTGTTTCGGATGTCATTATAGAATTTGTATAAGGTCGCCCTCTGTGATGAGGGTATCTTGTTATCCGCTATTAACTGATAGAATTACACAACATTGACGTTCGTTCTAGGGAGACGGAGGGGAACATTTTCACATTCCTTCCTACGCAATACAAGATATAAATTCCTAGAAGTCGCGGAGAAATCCACTCGGAGATCACGTATTAATTGTCGTGTTTTGTCACAAATAAAGCGATACGCTGCTGGCATCGTATCAAAGTGGTCAAACACCAAACGATTCAAAGTGCGTTTTGTGTTGTCCGTAGAATCGAACGTTTTAATAATATTTGCTGCAAACAGCGCTGTTGCTTTTGTTTTTATGTCATATAGCCCCAACCCGCCGGTGCTCGCTGGGAGAAATAGCTGTGGTCTCGCCACACGAAATACAAAGGATTTCCATAGGAACCATCCAACATACATAGTGATCCGTGCCTGGAGACTTTTAGGGAGCAGGATAAGGTGAGACATGTACCATAGTTTTGCTAAAACAAATGCGTTAACGACATGTACATGTTGCAATAAATTTAGTTTTCTTGTTCCAAATTCCACCACACATCCTCGGCATCTCGCGATAACATCTGTCCAGTTCATGTGTACCATGTCAACAATTCGACGTGTCAAAATTATTACTAGTATTTTCTGATGTTCGACTATAGGGAACGGATATTTCCCGGCTCCAACCATATGTCTCCATATAGCGAGAGTAACGCACTCTTGTGATGATTGATTTTCGTATTAGAAACACTCTGATATAGTGTGACACATTTTAAAATAATGTCAATATCTTGTTCTGAGCGAACAACACAAGTCACGTCGTCTGCCTAAGCCGTGACGAACAACCTATCTCTGTAGATATGCTGAGCTGCCATGCTATTTGTCAAAAGTCTGCAAAATGGCTCGAGGTCAATCGTGAATAATAGGGTGTAAAATATGTCCATTTATCAATATCCGAGATGTAATTCCAGTGAATGATATTTAATCAATGCTAAGGTGTCGTCAGGAATATGCAGGTGACGCAAAACTGCTAACACATAGTCGTGATTGATCTGGTCGAAAGCTTTGTCAAAGTCTATGTGAAGTAGCCAGGTAGTGAGTTTATGTATAGTTGCGATAATATGCTGGTTTCCTAGTGCTGTTAGACCTTGTGGTATGGACTGCCCTGGTACAGCACAGTTCTGACCTGGTCCGATCACACAATATAACACACTTATCAAGCGATTGGACAACACTTCAATGATCAGTTTGTAATTGGTATTGAGCAACGTTATCGGTCTATAATCAATTACCGAGCAGGGTGTACAATGTTTCGGCACCAACACAATGAGACCTTCATATTGTGAAGAGGACAGTTCTTTATCCGTGAAAACTTGACGCACCATATCACCTACGTCGTGTCCCACAATATCACAATATTTAACGTAAGGGAGGCCGTCGAGGCTCGGTGAATTATTATAAGGGAGATTTTTAAGCACCTCGAAAATTTCCGCATCAGTTACGTTTGTGCCCAATCTGTCCGCGTCAACCTGGCCTAAAGTCGTCGAGCAGTGTGTCAATATGTCCAGGAACTTCTCGCATTGCACTTGGTCAGGTGTGTACAAGTCTGCATAATAATAATGGGAGGCTTTGGCGATCGCATGTTGGTTGCAATGTCCATTACCACGAATATCTCTGATGTGTGTGATCGCCAGCCGGCGTTGAAATTGTCACTGTTTAACCGACGTATAGAGGCTCAAGGGTTCTTCTGGTACAATGGATGCATCACGTATTAGGTTTTTACCTCCACTAAGTAGACGAATATGAATGTCCAAAATTTTCCTTTTAATATCACGAATTAGTACTAACATTGCCGGATCATTGTTGATACAATTTTGCCAATCGTTTAATATGGCCTCGCAAAAATACAGTGTTGAAAACCCTGTAAAGCAATCCTACGCGAGTGTTTCTGGAAAAATCTCCTTACATTCGGTTTAACAAGAAAGTCCCACCACCTACGTGAATTTGCGTAGCGTTCTTTCCGGGCGACACATGTAAGACAGGAGTAGGGGCCGCAAGCGGGGATGGATGCAACTGGGAGCAAAACTGGCCTAACCTGCATAAGCTTAACATGCCCGACCCCTCCCTCGGGTGGTGCTATAGCTCTGATTGGCCTAGAGGGTCATTAGGGGGGCATGGTCTTGGCTGGGATTGGTTGTTGTGGTCTTTTGGTACAAATAGCAACTAAGTGCCATGAGGCCTGCGATTGGCCGAGAGCTTAAGCCCTGCCCCTGGAGGGGTGGGTAGGGAATGTAAGGGGAAGTGAGGGGAAATGAGGGTAATGGGTCTTATTGGTACAAGTTACGCCTAAGCGCCATGAAGGGGAAGTGTATACCTCCTCCCTACCCATGTACCCTCTCCTGCCTTATAGCCTACCCTTATAGCATACCCCTGAATATCCTGCCCCCTGTAGCCTCTCCTGTCCTTATGGCATACCCTCATAACATACAATTAAAAAGAATACACCCTGTAGCCCCTCCCATCCTTATAGCATATCCTTTTAGCATACTATTAAAGGAATAGCCCCTGTAGCCTCTCCCATCATTATAGCATTTCCTTTTTGCAAACCATTAAAGTAATAGCCCCTGTAGCCTCTCCCATCCTTATAGCATATCCTTTTAGCATACCATTAAAGAAATAGCCCCTGTAGCCTCTCCCATACTTATAAACTATCCTTATGGCATACCATTAAAGGAATACCCCTGTAGCCTCTCCTACCCCCTTCCTATACCTTAAAGCACAACAGCTGTAGCCTCTCCCATCCTTTTAGAATACCCTTATAACATACTCCTTTGTAGCCTCTCCTACCCCCACCCTACCTAACATCATTCCCCCTCCATCCGTATAGCATGTCCTTGTACCACCCCTCCATTCTTGAACCCCCGCCTATTACCATGTAGCATACTCCCCCTCCTGCCTATCCTTGCGACACACACCCTCCAGACTAACCCCTGCATGTCCTTGTGACATACCCTCAAAGCATAGTCCACCCCTCTACCCCTGAAGATATTACTTGATACCACACAAGGTTTAGCATACCCTTCCTACCTACCTGTCACTCGCCTCCCCAGCAGGCTTACCGCTAGAGATATCCTCTCCTCATGACTTCTGAAGCTCGACTGAGGGTGGCTGGAGGAAACATCAGTATAAACTGGTACTCCCCATCCTACTTGGTCAACAGTGTATATCCCAATTATACATTGACTTTGTTGTCATTTGGATGCTGTCTTCCGAGGTGAGTGTTTCTCGTGCACATTTCACATCAACTTCACTGTAATTACCTCTTTACATTATATAAAACATTCGCTAGAATTTTTTTATAGATCACCTACATACATTAATACCTACATTCATGCATTAGCTTGCAAAACACACACACAAACCATGCATATCTCACAAAACATACAATACTGCATACACATAATTATTAAATAAAATTTCAACAACCATACAATACTGCATATACATAATTATTGAATAAAATTCCAACAACCGTACACACAGTTATCACCTCACATTCTTGCTAGCAATCACTTCAGGTGTATAAGTAGGTGCGCAGTGTACAGAAATGTAGACTTGTGATAGCAAACAATTTTGTAATCCCAGTACAACAATATACTCAGTCAGCTTGTAGACATACTCTCGCAGTGCTCACTCAGATAACCACAACTGATGACAATTCTGTTATACACTAGTATTCGTGGTAGGAATAGAAAGTTAGACAAGTGTTTGAACATCACATCAGTCTAGACCACAACAGTTGGAGTAGCGAACATTTATGACGTATAATATTTCCAACAGGTTTAATTTAAAGTTTACAGGGAACAAATACATGGAAACACAACAAATACTATCTAAATACCAATATTAGTAACAGAGCATATCTGGATACAGCTTTAAAAGTACAGATTTAAGTCTGACTACATTTGCTTACCCAAGGCATGATATGAGAAGGGGAGAATGCAAATTTAACTCACCTGCAAACAGTAATGACATAATTATGAACTTAGCTCGTATGTTGCAGAAGTGTCGGATACTCCCGATAAACTCTACCGATCTATATTTATCAACCAACTTCGAACCTCCTACATGCACACGTACATAAATTCATGCATACATATATACATGTACCAGCGCCCATGTTCACTCGGTGACTCCCCTTCAGAACAGGTGTTCTAGAAAGAGAGAGTTGTATTTTCTCTGTCACCAGGCCTGTGGACCCCTTGGTTGTGTTACAGAAATCCGTCGCACTCATAATTAATGGTTTCTGCTGTTCAGTTGACACGCCCCTCCACTAATTGGACTTTTTGTAATTAATCTAAACTGCCACCCTCCCAGCTGTGTACATGTGTGTCTTACCCTCCCATAC
>PNEQ01057043.1:0-21606 GCA_003012365.1 Medauroidea extradentata
AAAAAAGTGCAGGTTGTGAAGAGAGAAGTTTAATACTGTATCATATTCAGAACATTTTCACTGACTTTCTACTCTCTTAGGGTCATTTTCCCTGACTCACAGGGTTTCAAAACATGTTTCCCTGACTTTCCCTGACCACATTAATTTTCCCTGACTTTCACTGACTTTCCCTGACTTTCCAGGTCTGTGGGAACCCTGGCAAAGAATCAAGATACATGTGTCCTGTTTGCAATGTTGCTTTGTGTATTGATCCATGTTTCTGCAACTATCACAGCAAGAAGACATATTAGAAATATTTCCTTGACCTAGAATCTCAAACAAAGTATTAAAATTTTAGTCAGTTGGTTTTATAATTACTTTATTTGATGATATGACTATGAGTTTTAAAACGATTTGTTTCGCAAGTTTCTATGCTTATGTTGAGATTAGTGTTTTAGTAACTACTACAGGAAAAATAATAATTTCTGACCTGAAACAGACCAGCATGTTTTGGTATACATTTTTGTCATTCAACGTTTTTTTTTTTTTACTGAATTGTGAATACTTCATTGACATGGTGTTCTGTGTGTGGGTCAAGTTTTAGGAAGTAACATTTTCAGGAAATAATGTTAGAAAATATTTTTGTTACATGTGACATATTGTACTACCTTTACTGAAAACATTTTGTATTGTCTTCAGTAACTATATTTGGTTTTACACATTGAAAATACATGTTGCTGTGCATGTACTGATTCATGTTTTCAGATATATTGTAAGAGAAAAATACATATTTTCCTCACCTGGGACAAATTGTACTACTAATTACTGAAAATATTTTGTTTTGTTTCTAACAGTTATATTCTTTGTACATTGTAAATACTTTTTGTAAATAGTATGTACAGATTGCATTGTGTTTTAGGATACTTTCTGCAGAAAAATTATAAATACTTGATACAGGCCGCTGTACTGATATTTCTAAAAAAAAAATTTTGGTAAATCTTCCAATAATTTTGTTTCACGAACTGTAAAAAATTTATTGACACATTGATATGGATATGCAATTTTTTTCTTTTTCAGGTACTACTGCAGAATTGTTTTTCTGAACTGAGACAAATGATAGATTGTACTCATGTTTCTGAAAAAAAATTATTTCAACCATCCCACGAATTGTAAATACTTTCCATGACAATATTACTATACATTTATTGATACTTTTTTATGGTCTACTATAAAAATTAGACTCAACTGAAAAAAAAATTATTTTGCTGACTGTTTTTTTTCTGAAAACATGGTTGTGTTTCCCAACAGATAATTTGTGTCATGGTTTGCAAATAATTTTCGTACAATTTTGCTGTATTTGTTGATATCTGTTTTTGTGATCAATTTAGTAAAATAGGTTTAACTAATTTTTAAGTTATGAAACTTATAAAAGTTTTATATAGTTTTACTTTAGAAGCATTGGTTTTCTTACATTCTCTCTATATTAGTAAATTTGTGTAATTTTGTAACACATTTAACTAAAACAGATGTAATTTTTGAAAAAAGCATATATTACAAAAAAATTTAATAAATTAAATTGTTATAGCTTTTCAGTTTTATAATTTTCCTCTATATAGTAACATAAATAAACAATTAAAGTTTCCCTTGTCTAAAACAAAAAGGGTTAGTGTGCGGCATTATAATAAAAAAATTAAATTAAAATATCAATTTATAATATTGGAATATATCATAAAGAACCGCAAAACCAGTGTTAAACCACAATATGAAGTATTCAAGATATATAGAAATTTTTTAAAATAAATTTGACCCCAAAAAGTTTTTGGGCCTGAGAAGGTAATTTTGCAGTGAACATCTATGGCCTGCACATACATATATACCCCTCTCTATCATGGCAATGAAAGGGTTAAAAAAATTTTTCAATATCAACTTATCATTAATACTGTTATTATTATTTTCCCTTGACAAGGAGCTACGGTGGTCAACGCTCAAATAGCTGGCCTGATACACTCATGAGTCCGGTTCAATTTCTGGCAGTCACCTCTGATTTTCGAATGGGAAAATCGCTCCGGGCTACGTCGCTGATCAGCGGTTTTTTTTTTTGGAATCGCTTGTTATCTTCGCCCTTGCATTCTTGTGCCTTTCCATACGCTAGCTACACTGGCTCTTATTACCATAGTTGTTGAGCTGCCTATTTTTCACCTTGAAGATGTATGATATGTTTCAATGGAATATGTAACTATCCCATATCAAACTCTGTGGTGCAATAGTTTCAAACCAAAGTGGTTTAGTAGTGGATAAATGTCGATTGGGTATTAATTTGCAACATGTGTTTTCGGGAGCATTGGCATTATAACAAAAACACCATTGTTGAATTAAAATGTGCACCTTCTGCCCTACTCCTGGACGTGAAGAATCTGCTAGAAGGAAGGGAGACTTTAATGTCATAAAAAAATTGTGAAGGCAGGGGCTAGTTCTAAAAAATTCATTCGTACTTTTATCAAGTGCAAAATACAATAAATACTTTTAAGAGTGATTTGTGTTACTTTGCTCTAATGACTGGTACGAAAACCAGCTTGCATATAGAAGGAATACAGCGGGATGAACACTTCTGATAAACTGAGATGCAGCAAAGCTTAGACAGTTGTATTGAAATTGTTTGCTACCGGAAATAGTTATCCCAAACCTTATCTTAGGTGAAAACATTATAGAACCAAACTACATTCTGACATCTCAATGGAAATTGGCATAATGAGGATAAAAGCTACAAAACATGTCAGAAAAAACTAAAGGAAACAAAATATTTTGCAATGTAGTTTTTTTTGTCGCTAAGATTTTCACAGATTTCGTAGTGTTATAATTGCATGATTATTTTCACTGTTTGATTTGTACAGTGAAAAGATGTGGTAGTATTTTGTTTGTATCCTTTATTTTACTTGTTGCCTTCTGTAAATGTGTCAGGATGATTTTAAAATGGAAGCTGTATTGTTCTGAAAGTTTATAGTGCCTGTTTAATTGTTTTCATAATGAACAAGACGTTAACAGCATAACTGATAAGCCTACTTTCCTCAAAGTACGTGTAAATTAACCCTGAAAGTTAAAATTGTTTACATAACCTATGAATATTAAATGATAATATTGATTTAGACGTATGATTACGATATACACTAAAGATACGTCAGCTTGCTATGTATACTGTGAGTAACCAGTTTAATAAATTAGGGAAAAAATTTTCTGAGATGTCTACCTATCATATAGATAAATAAAAATAGCCACAGTTTTCAAACTATCATAGATAAATGGACGAAATATACAAAAGTCAAGTCGGGTTCGTATGCAGTAAATGTGTACCAAGTTTAGTGAAATTCAAATATATATATATATATATATATATATATATATATATATATATATATATATATATAGTAAACTCCCGATTATCCGTATTAACTGGTGCTGCGCCACGCACGGATAATCGGGAAACACGGATAACCCAAAAACAGCATACATGTTAGTAAAAAACGTAAAAAAAAAAAATTGAATTTATAAATAATTAACTCAAATACCATAATGAGTAATGGTTTTACCTACGAATAAAGCATTTCTCAACCTTTCATCCAAAATAAATATAAGTATGTCTGGGGTGCACGGTAAAAACGAGAAAAAATTATGTTGAAATTTCGTAATCCACAGTTGCGCAATCTCGTTAATCCATTCTTGCGCGCAGGAGTTGACATTCTAACATTCCAAAAAGGTTAAATTTTCGTTTTTACAGTGTTCAAAGTCGCACGGATAATCCAAAAACCGGTTAATCGGTGCACGGATAATCGGGAGTATACTGTATATATATAAAAAACCTAAGATATGTATTACTATGCAAAAAAATATATAATGAATGCAGTCATTTTGAAAATGTGAAGCAGAATGAACGACATGCACAATATTTAAGTCAGTTTTGTATTTAGTATGTGTGTACCAAGTGTGGTGAAATTCTGAAAAATAATTCCTAAAATTTGTTGTACTATGCTAAAAATGTAAAATGGCCACCATTGCAAAAATATGCCCACAGGATGAACCAAACACATAATATTCAATTCATTTTTGTATGTAATACTTGTATAGAAAGTTTGATGCAATTATGAAAAATAATTCCTAAGATATGTGATACTATGCTGAAAATATCAAAATTGCCGCCATTTTTAAAATATGCACACAGAATTAACCAAATACACAAAAGTCAAGTCAACTTTGTATTTAGTATATGTGTACCAAGTTCGATGAAATTCTAAAGTACGATTCCTTAGATATCTAGCTTTATCGAAAAATTTTAAAACGGCCGCCTTTTTGTAAATATTAACAGGAGTAAACGTAATAAAAAGTCAAGTCAGATTAAACATAATTATGTACAAAGTTTGATGAAATTCGATCCACTGATTCAAAAATTTTTTAGGACACGCATACACACACACACACAGAAAGGTGATCTCGTAAGTCTACTTTTTCCTTCGGAAAGTAGGCTAATAGACGTATAAAGTAGAGTATTTTAAATAAGGAAAGTTTAGTATTATGTTAGTATATTTGGCTTATTTCTATATTAATTTCATACTTGATTATGGCAATCTTCTGAAATCTATATTTTAAGCACGTAGAAGATTTGGTGTGGTGATAAGTTTGTATTGCAAAGTTGCATATTTTGTTTGATTTGTTTATGGAAAATTAAAACCTGTAAAAGTTATTCTTTAAAACATTTAGGCTTAAGTGTACTGTATGTATACATTGCTATATAGTAAATGTGATTTTAAGCTTAGTTACTCAAGCTTTTAGACGATAATTTCGAACTTGAAATATGAAGTGCCTGTTTGTATACATTGCATGTAATGGTAAGTGTTCTGTTTGTATTCATTGCATGTAACTGTAATTATTTCAAAAATGATAGTTGAAGTCTTCTGTTGTATTCATTGTTTGCTCAAACAAATATCTGATTTTATATACTTTGTTTACACCTGCTTCAGAAGATGTTTCTTATAAACATTGAAGTTTGTAGTGTGCTGTTTGTCACTATAAAAACAATTCATGTTAAACAAGTATATCTGGCAGAACGAACCTCCTTTAAAGTTGATGTAACTTTACAAAAACAAGTTATTATTAAAACTGACAACTTATATATATAAAAAAAAAACATGAGTAAAATATTCGGAGTTAGAGTTTAAAAATGAGCTTTATTGTGTTTCGTCGGTATTATTTTTCAGTAATTTCTTGTAAATTTACTCTCGTAAAACACAAAAATAATTATTATAGGAAAATTTTTAGTACATAATGCATTTTTATTACTCACTACATTAATTTTGAGAAGCATTATTATATAGCTGAGAACTTATAGATTTAGGTGGGATTCGAGCCAGCGGTCCTTTGCATACCAGTTAGATGTTATAAATACAAACCACTGTGACGGGATGAGTTATACGACAACACTATTAATTAATTTTTGTTGTCAACCGTTTAGAGAGGTTTTCGAGGTTAGTACAATTTTTAGAAATAAAAATTATATTACTAATTACATTTCTTTTTGCTACGTACATCTATCTATGTTTAATAAAATAACAAAAATTATGTGACATAATTCTACAACACAGGCCTACTACCGCAACATTACGTAAATACTTTACTGAAATCTGTATCGACGTAGTTGTTCGTCTCCCGCACCATGCATAATGAAAGTAACTACGAGGGCTCGATTAACACATTGACTGCGTTACATATCCCCGGCGATATGTATGACCTTTAACCCTGGTGCTGCCCTAAAATGTGGAAAAATTGAAAAAAAAAATTACCATATTTGTTGTAAATGGTTATTTTCCAACACTATTTAGCTTCTGAATTGAGTCATTTCTCTTACAGGCATGAAAACAGAGGATTTTATGATACATATCCCCGGAGGCAGGTACTGCACTGAAAAAATGCATGTCTCATCTTGGTGCGGTACCTGTCTCCGGTGATATGTACAATGTATCCGTCTTTTAGAGCGCTGGCTCTGAAATGGCTACACGTGTCTGTTTCTTTGCTAGGGCTACTGTAATGAGAAACACGTAATTTTCCCCACACAATTTATTTGGCCTAATACAATTAGATTAATCGAGTTAGTGAATCGATTTTTGAATCACTTCAGTGACTATGCCGTCAAGTTGCCAGCCTAGCTGCTGTGTTGAAACATACCTACTGATAGTTAGCACGTCCAATAACAGATAGCACGCAATGTAGGTTACTACATATTGCCGGGGGTCTGTGTTTAACTGTTAGTACCACTGTTACACCCATAATGAAGTGAGTGCATATAGGGTGGTGTTTCTAATCACATTGTGTGTTTTTCATTGTTTATATTGAAATGACACGCGGAAATACAAGAACTGATAAAATCTTAAAACTTGCTGCTGAACAATAACTGCAACATGAAGATTGTGTGGTACAGTTGTCAGCTTCTGGTAAACATAATTTGCCTTCTGTAAAAAGTGATGTGAGAGATCAGTCCATCTTATGTGGCGAGCAACTTTCAACTTCAGGTAAACAACATTTTTCTACTGTACGAAATGATGCGAGAAATAGTTCTGTATTGCAAAGTGAACTGTCGTCAACATCAGGTAACGAGCATTCTTCTACTATACAAAGTAATGTGAGAGATGGTTCGATATTATCGGATGATATTGATAGTGATGATTCAGCTTGAGACTGTACTTACGAACCAGGTTCTTGTGAATCAGATTCCAGTTCTGATTACTTGTCAGGAACAAGTCATTCTTACGTCAGTACGGATGATGGTACATGTGGTACTTTTATGCCAACAGCTAACAATACACCAACTCGTAACTGGTCCTCAATAAATACAGGCACTTATGAATTTGAATTGTACCTGGAAAGTTGTAAACTAAATGACAATTATATTTCTGGCTGTCAAACACCAATTGATGTATTCAAATCATTTATTGACAAGGAAATAATGGATATTATTGTCAGAGAAACAAACATTTTTGGCTCAAAACAGTTCAACAGTAAGCACCCTAGTAAATCTAGAATAAAGTTGTGGTCTGATACAAATGAACAAGAAATGTATACTTTTCTAGTCATCCTAATTTCAATGGGTTTAACAACTGTACCGCACATAAATGATTATTGGTCAAAGGACCCAATGTTACATAACAAATTTGTTTCATTAGCTATGTCCAGGGGCAGATTTTAATTGCTTCTAAGATGTTTACATTTTCAAAATAATGAGGAGGGCGACAAAACAGACAGACTCTATAAAATTCAAAAAATTGTGGATCTGTTAGTCAAAAAATATAATCACATTTTGAAGGCAGGAAGAGTAATCGTAGTTGACGAAAGCATGGTACCGTTCAGCGGGAGGCTATAATTCTGTCAGTATATACCTAACAAGACCCACAAATATAGGGGAAAATCTTTACAAGTTATGCACACCAAATGGCTACACGCTAAATATTATTGTCTACACAGGAAAGGGAAGCAGAAATACAGCCCATTCACATGCAACAGTTTTGAACTAGTTGGACATACTGGATTCTAAAGAAGGACATATTGTGTTTGCAGACAATTTTTATTCTAGTTTAGAATTAACCAAAACATTGTATGGCATGAAGATTTTGTATTGTGGCACATTGCAGGCTAACAGACGAGGGATACCAGACATTCTGCAAATAAAATGAAGAGAGGAGAAATTGTAGGTAAACAAAAATAAGATGTGAAAATCATAAGATGGATGGATAAGCGTCCAGAACTTATAATTTCTAGTGATCCAACACACGACACGTGTATGATTCCAACAGGGAAAACCAATAGGAAAGGGGAAAATGTAGTAAAACCGAAGTCCATAATCGACTACAACAAAGCAAAAAATGGTGTGGACTTGAGTGATCAGATGTCTTCCTACCATACAGTGCTCAGAAAATCTCTGAAATGGTATCGGAAAGTAGTGTTAGAATTAATTTTGGGTACGACCATAATAAATGCGTGGGTTGTCTATAATATGACAGCTGATACAAAGTTGGGGATAACGGAGTTCAGGCGGCAGTTGACAGAACATTTGGTGACGCAAACGCGTATTCAGGATATGGTTCGAGAAATACACAAGAAACGTGTGCACACATTCCTGAAACCCGATGGAGCTGGACGAAAGCAGCGGAAGGTTTGCAAGGGTTGCTATGATCGGCTCCGCTCAAGTGGGCTGAGCAGCAGAGAATCAGATAAGAAGGTCAGAAGAGTAACAAGTTATTGCAATGACTGTCCAAACAATCCAGGATTTTGTTTAATGTGTTTCAATGATTTTCACAAATGACGCAAGTCAGTGAACTGTGACTGTACATGAACAGTGTACAGGAAACCATCAAGACAAGAAAAACTTAATGTGTATTGAATAAATCTAATTTAGCATTAGTTTGCTAAATTTTGTGGTTTTTTTTTTTTTGTGTTTATAACAATGTTCATATCAGCAATTATTGTTATTTTGTTATAAAATTTTTTTCATGCATGTTCTCATAGATTCAACACACTGTGTGAACATTACGTATGTGGCTTTTTTTTGCTAATTTATGTTGCCTTTTTTTATATTTTGAAAAGTTTTCGTATGAACATTCTAAAAGTTGTCATAACCACAAAACTTTGTGCTAATTATTGCTGCTTTTGTAATAACAGCATTTATTATTTTTTGTATGATATTTATTACCAACCTGTTGCAATGTTAACAGCATTCCGTAATACATTCTTCGTTGGATTGCTATTTTTGTTACTTTGTAAACTTTTACTCTTCGTACATTAGCCTAATCTTTTCATGTCTCCATTCATTATTTTTGTGTAAATAAATATTTTTCCCAAGCATTATCCTACAGTCAACACTCATTTTCGATACTTTTAAGTTCAATAAGCATTTTGTGTGGTAAATATCATGGGAGACATGTGCGGTTTGTTCCAGTAATCGACACAACTCCTATTTATGGGACAGTAAAAGAACCAACTCATAATAGTTCCCACGCTACTGCACAGATCGCGCCAAACATCGTTTGGCGTACATATCTCAGGGGAAATGTACCGCACCAGAGTTTGGTCGCCATACTGGAGGCGGGGATATTTAACGCACACAAGTTATGTGATCAAATTTGCCTCCAGCAGTGAACGTGTTAAGTAGCACTACGCACAATTTGCACAGACGCTTTGCAGGTACCCATCACGGGGCAGCTAGGTCAGGCCACAGTACTTTTTTGTCATGGAGGGACGACAATGTGAAAATAAAATTATGACAATTTCTGATATAGGCCAGACACTGAGTGTGTATAGGGTAAGTTATAAGGAATAGTTTGATGTAACATTTGAACTTAAATGAAATAGCAAAAAGACAATTTTCTGACACAAATAATCATGGTATTTATAGCTCTAAAAATATTGTAATACAAAATAACTTTCTATGCATAAAATATCAGGATTGAAAATTATTTTACAACCATAAAACAAATTTTAACACTATTATTTTGAAAAATTTTAGACATTATAAAAATTTTAGGTGGTGTCACGGAAGGAATTTTAGTCACATATTGGCTACACACAACTATTAACACCAAAATTTAATATTATTAACAGTTCAGATGTGAACATTATTGTAGGCTACAAGGAAGAACACATTTCTATATTATTATTTTAGTGGATTGTGACATTAAAATACCCAAGTTGGTGTTACTGCAGAAGTTTGTCACCTTATAATTGCTGCACCATTTTAACCAAGAAGTCACACTAGCTCGAACAAAATGTGTAACAACAAATTACACAAGCACAAATATTTGTCAAGTCTCATTAACATCAACAGAACTAAATTTATAGCGAACTCTATCACTACCAACACGACACTCCATTACGGGATCAGTGAGTAAGAGCAACACATCACTCTTTGAAATAGTAAATATATCAGTCTCATTAGCCTTGAAATAAATTCCTGAGATGTCTATTGCCTTCAACCCCATCACCCTAAATTCATTTGGAGACAATACTTCTTGAACTATGCACACATAATGAAACATGATGTGTTTTTATGACAGTACTTTGCATAGGATAAATTTTCCTTGGCACAACTCTAAGCTTTCACTTTATTACAGTGTTGTCACTGGACTGGTGAAGCACTGTGTGCATACTTTATGATCTTGCAACACACACCCTCACTTTCCTGTCCCGAAAAAACTGAATTTATTAACAATATTGCACTTTTGCTATCTTCACATGCCACAACAAAATGAAATTTACGTAATCCATGAACTGGCAGACAACTTTACCAACAATTCTCTAGATTGTTTGAAACCTCCCAATATTTTTGTTTCTGGTACGTACATAATATTGATGGATTTCACCATTTCGGCTGCAGCATGTGCAAAATTTTGGGCTCCATTAATTACAATTTTTTTTGGAGTTCGGATACCACTCGTTTAACTCCTCCACCAACACCATCATGGGGATCTTTTTTGTGGGAAGTTTCAAAATAACTGTGATCAGCTGGAAAACAAAAGTCTTCGGTATGAAAAAGGTCACATATTTTGTATCTGCTTTTGAACTGACTTGCAGCACCATCAGTAAAGTAGTGGACAAAATCAATTTCAAACATGAGCTTTGTCTTCAAGTCATTGAAAATAGCTTCATTGAATGCATGCACACTAGCTTTGTTGTGGTTCAGCGAGTCTGATACTAATGCATAACATAAATGTTTGAGTTTACCTTAATTTTTGTAGTAAACTACTGCAGTGAAAATTGTTACACTTGGTGGACTCCAGTGGGCCAGCATGATCTCACACTGATGCTTAACTAAATAATTTTCCGAAATTATTATTTCTTTTGCGGGAAGTGTCTCTTTCAATGCACATAATTCAACATGTTGACTTTTAACATTGTAATTATGGCGAAAAAGAGATTTCATCTGTGTGTGAAGCTCTGATTTGACTGTTTCAATGTCTGCAGATATTCTTTGTTTCACGACTCTGCCATTTTCTGTTCCCCACTTATAAAAGGAAATCTGTGCGGCACTCAACTCAGGATCTTCGAAATAAATATCTAAATTTGAAGTTCCACGCAATGAATGTTGTTGTCATTACATAATGTTTCTGTTAAGTACTTTGCTTACAGAATTAGGTAAGTTCAGAACATACTTCTTCAGTGAACTTATCAGCAGTTCACAATTAGTACGATAACTACACACACACACACACACACCCTGATCTGAAAGAGTCATAGGATCAACATGTTCAGGTCGTAAGGATTTAAATTTGGAATACCCAGGAAGTGAAACATCCACCGCTGATACTGAATGCTTCACTTAAGTTCACAAGCAACAACCGTTCCTGACGCCTCGTTTTTCCGCTTGCAGCTTGAACAGACACAAAGTCTTTTCAACTAGCACACTGACAACATAGGCAAAAATTTGTTACTGAACTAATAGTTTAATCTGTAAGAGTATCACTTCTCTGTTTTCTACGAAATAGGTAATGTTTTGGTTTCACTTGCTAGTCCTGCTAAATATACCAACTTTCTTAATTTTTTTGATGACAGTGATTTAACAAGTTTTCCAAGAACCTAACACTTTTCCTTGGTGAGTGTGGACGTGATCTTTTTACTCTAACAGTAGCTTTACCTAAAGCACTGGGCGAAAGACGTGTAAAAGTCATTGCAGTTCTGTTGCCTTACTTTCTTCCGTGCATCTTTTTTCTTTTCTCGCTCATATTTCCTTAACTTAAAAATACCTCCATTTCTAATTAGTTCTTGACGTTTCAGTTTTTTTTCCTTTCTCGATCTTTTGAGTTTCATTGCTTCTTCTCTTTCTGGCTCTAACCTTTGCCTGTCTCTGCATTCTCACATCCATTGAGCACCTGTCTTACCCATTATATTGTTGATCTAGAAACATAAGTAATGGAACATAACTTGTAAAATTATATTGTCTATGTGGGGCATATTACAATCAAATATAATTAGTAAGGAATATACAATATGTGTTGGTAATTGCATGCTGAGTGTGCAACTACTAAAATTCATACATATCAAGGCTCAGCTGCAAGCACATAACCTATTTAGTTTTACAAAACATAGATTACATAGTTATGGAATAGCTACAGCTATAAAAAAATAAGCTTTCCAACTTGTAAAAAAAACTTCCTGAAGGCTAAGAATACAGTAAGTAAACTTACCAAATTTATTAGATATTTTTCTTTATTCACTTCTGAGACTATGCATTTAGTAAAGTGCTAATGGAAGGTAAGCATCATATGATAAAAATGGCGGGAAACTAGAACAGGTTAGAATGAAAATTTAGAAAAAAAAATTTTGTTACGTGTTGAAAAAATTTCTTCATGCGATGAAAAAATTCCTTCCATGACAAAAATATTCCTTCCATGACAAAAAAATTCCTTCAGTGATAAAAAAATTCCTTCAGTGCCAATTTTTTAAATCATCTTTTCTTCTAAAACACAAATGCAAAAATTCATATAACTTCTTGGTAATTAAATGAGCATTTATTAGATTTAAGAAAATATAAACTTATAATTATGTATTTTAAAAATTATCTGTTTTTACACAAAAAAAGATGGCTTATAATTGTCACGGCAGGACAACTTAACTTTCCAGGGGGGGGGGGATGGAAGCATTTAAATCATGCACACCTGATTCATGCATTCAAATTATTTTTTTTTAGGTTAAAGTAGGCCTACTCAAAGTAGTACAGGTCTAAGTACAAATATTTAGCAAAAATTACATTTAACTGCAAGAAATTCTACAAAGTTGTTGTCCTTCCGTGACAGAAAATTTTATTGTTTATGACTTTAAGGCATGTTTGTTAAAATAAATAATAGCCAAATTCTTCATACAAGTTTTTTACAAAAAATTTACACCCTGATACACAGAATTTCAATAGTTTCCTTTATCAAATATTATATCTGAAAATATTAAATTATGTCCCTGCTTACTGTGGCTTGACCCAACAAATTTGGGTGTTTATTACTATTTGATAATAAAGTTTATGTTTACGAATGTGACATCATATGTGTTACAAGAACCAAGACGATACAAGAGACAAGTAATATTGTGTAAGGCATCAGAACAGATTCTGTGAAAAATAGTAGAAGGAAATTATGTAACGGAAAATAAAATAAAGTTTTACATAACAGAATTATAATGAAATGGGTCGACAATGTGAATATTTATGTATAGGAGGGGAAATTAATTGTGTAATGTTAAGTAAATTTGGTTGGCACCACTGAAGAACAAATGTCTTCACGTGTGGTGTTTGAAATTCTGTATACTCAACGTGTCTTTATTATTTTTAATAGCGAAAACAAAGTGTTAACGGAGATGTGTTTAAGGGTTTTGTGTGTATTATGATTATTTAATAATGTTTTCATGTACGAAATAAGAAATGAAAGATAACTTTTAACTGTCTCCAATAGCCGTTTTGTTATGTCGGGAGCGCCTTGGTGATTTATTAACCCTAGTTATTACTGTCCTAGATTGCTGGAAATGATAGTAGGATAGATATGTGAAATAGTACCATACAAATTAGTGAAGTGTTGAATAGAATTAAGTATTCAGTTGTTTGAACTGTTATCGTAGTGTGTTTTATGTAAAGACACGTTAGTTTTGGTTTGTGTAACCAAATGATGCAATGTGCAACGTCCAATTTTGGAATAAGTTAGTAATTCTGGAGAGGAATGGAATGGATATTGCTGTTGTAAGGTAAGTCGTTGAGGTCAAATAATATTTTGTGTTTTATTTTATAAAATGTTATTATGATAATGTTAGACCCTAGGCCTATTTTGCAATGTCAATGTAAGTATGTTTACAGTGACGTGTATGTAAAAATCAATTACTTGGCTGTTGTGTCGTAATGTAACAAAAAGCAGATAGGTTTTATTTTACTATTCAATCCTAGTACAATGGCTTTGAATAGTAATACTAAACCCATTAGCTATTTGCTATTAAGAGGGCACTATAGTTTTAGTGTGTCTCCTCCCAAAAAATCGCCACATTCCCGCGCATCGCCGTATGTGTGTTGAAGTAAATAGGAACGTTGGGAAGCGTGACGTCGTCGGTGTCATGTTAGTTTAGTCATTACTTGTTTATTTTTGTGCGTGACAGGATTGTAAAAAATTTCCAAACATTTTAATATTGTGTCACTGTATTAAAACCTGCCTTTAAGAAATAAATCAATAAACTTAATTGAGGCTAACAAAACCATATTCATAAGAACCAACATTTATAAATAACCTAAAATCAATGATTTACCTCTACAACTCTCGATGTACTTACTGTAAGATGATACGTCAAAAAATTTGCCTTGTACTTAGTTGGGATTTTCAGCTCTGCTGCAATGTTGTGCAACTTTTATTCTCTACTGTACTGTATACACTGAACAACAAACAATAAAAACAGAATAAATTCTATTTAAATAATGAGTAGGGTCAGGTACAGATGGGGTGAGCAGGAGATAGAGAAGGTGAAGGAATAGAAGTACTTGAGAGGACCTTGGATGGAAGGGAAGAAGGGCCCTGGGAATGGTCCTGAATGGGGCCAGTAATGGTATGAAGGAGAAAACATACTTCTTGGTAATACGCCCAATGCTGGAATATGCAGCAGCAGAGTGGGATCCTTACAATGCAGGAGAAGTGCAGGAACTGGAGAAGGTTCAGAGGAGGGCAGCAAGATGTGTGAAGAGCAGGTGGAGAAGGCAAAGGCAGGAAGATGAGAATAAAATAAACTATAGGCCATCAGTGATGATGAAGGAAATGGGTTGGAGTGCTTTGAACGACAGGCGAAGAGTGGAGAGGCTTTTTAGGCTGTTCAAGGTGGAGAAGGGAGAGAGGGGTAGGGTAGGTTAGGTACCCAGTTAATCAGAGTGATTACAGAGGGAGAGGAAACACCAGTGAGAAGCTCCAGAGAGTTTGGAGGACGAAGAGGTGTAGGTAGTCGATGATGCTCAGGTCGGTGAGAGAGTGGAACGTGCTAAGGGAGGAACTTGTGAAGGTTGAGAGAGTGGGGTGGTTCAGGAGGGGTCTGGTGGGAGAGTGAGGGGAGATGAGGACTTGTCACCGGGCGATAGCCCATCTGCAAGGGTGTTGATTATTATTAATTAATAACTACATAACATACCTGCTCAAATCATCTAAAATATCTAAAGGAATTGAATGTTCCACAGTAACTTCTGTAGTCATAATATAACTAACAAAACCAGCATTACAAAGAATTATTAATACTGCCTTTACCAGTTTTACACAATGCACATTTAACTTATGCAAAAAAAAAAAAACAACGTTACAAATGTTTACAAGAACTTCGTTTCATTCAAACAGCGATTGTGTACCTAGTGTGGTGTAGTGTAGTGTAGTGCAGTATAGTTACACCAGACATCAAATTTTGTGCAACTATCTGAGTGGCATTCCAAAACGATACTCTGCGAGTAAAATCTACTTCATGCCTGACCCAAAACCTTTGGAGGAAAAAATTTTACTTACTCTGTCGGTGTCCCAATACTACGAAGTAATTACTCTGAGCCACGGTCGTAGAAGAACAGCTGGTTGTTTGGCTGTAGTTCACCAAGTTACCGAGAATATTGTGTTATATTGGCGCTGATGTTACGGCGGTCGGACTAAACTCACGAGCGTCTGTGAACAGACTTGACCGTGAAGAAGAAAAAGAAGTATTTCATTATTGCGCATGCGCCGAGTGGAGCGGATCACGTGACGTCACACGCTGAAACTGAACATCGTGGAACGGAATTTGAAATTTGTTTATTTTAGCGCAAAAATTTAGTGTTGTCTGTCAGTTCACTACTCACGTGTATGGTGTACGTGATTGTTTTCCTATATTGGAATCGTGTTGCGGCAGATGATAATGAAGTTATTTATTGTGTAAATTGTTAATAGTTGCCATATGTTAATTTTAAAGTAAACTTTAAAATTATGTGTTGTAATGTACCTTACTTGCTCGAAGGTTATAATGGTTAAATAAAATTGCTCTAAAGTAACGTCTGAATGTTTTCGTGGGATTTGTGTGATACTATTATTTAAAAGGAAATATTTAGAACATAAGTGGAAGGTGCGTAATGTGGAACCGTAGTTATCTGGCGGTATTACATGTTGTTTGTCTAACAGAACTGTTTTTCGCCAAACACATTTAATTTCACACATGAGTACGCCCCACACAATGTTGACTGCCAATAGGAACAAATGACATTAAAATCTGTTGAAGGTAATACAAGAACTATTTCCCCCCTTTTATAGTTCCACACATCTCAATTGATGTCTTTAAAAAATATACTACAAATAATTTGTGTTGTATCCCTGACTAAAGTAGTGGAAGTAATGGACTCGAGTGAAGGACGGCATCTCTCGCCCTGTAATGTACATGAGAATAAGGCTAACTTATTGTAGGGTATAACCCTTTGAGCATGTACAACAATTTGTTGTTTTTCTTTTAAATAGAATGTAATTTTTTCAATTTAATGAGCATAACCGTACATTTTAAAAAAAGCAAAGCCTACTTATCAATACTGTACTAAACTGGCTGGGGATAACCCAAAATCCTTTAGCAAAAAAAAAAATCTGTCGGACATTTGTGGAATGTGTACAATACTGTTGCACAAGACACTCCTGCCCAAATGAAATGTATATAGCAACTTTACTGATCAAATTTCTATATTGAAACCTTGCAGTCACCAGTGAAACATCTGGGTGTACAGAATAATTATGTAGCAGTGTTTATGATGCTTTCTGTGCTCCAGACGTTCTGCTGTCATCACTTTGCAGCAAAGAAGCCAGTGAAACGTTACTGGGGAGACAGTTGTGCTGAAATACCCTGGGAGGGTTAAATAGGGAAGTAACAGGTCACTGCAAGTACAGGTCAGAAAAATACTTCTTCATAAACCACTATCTGAATTCTTATCAAACAAAATAGGAAAACCTGTGTATGCATTTTAAGTACAAATTTTAATTGCCAGTAAAATAACTGGAACACCATTGGCAATCCAATAGATATATTCATAGTGACATAGTCCTCGCATAGAGAGGTGATTGCACTGAAGTCTCACCTGTCTTTATTTTTTCACTTCTCTAGTTCCATGCTTAAAGTGTGTAAAAACATTCACTTATGTAGATGCTGGTACACCAATAGGCCTACCATTTTTAAAGAACTAACGGAAGTAAATAGGCTATCATAAAATGGGGTTAATAGGATTACTGGGATGAATAGGATCAAATGCTCTAGTGCAAAACTACCAGTGTAAAATCTACTTTATAAAATGTTATTTTTCATGATAGGTAAATAAGTAGGTACTATTCATAAGTAATTTTTGGAACCTTATTTTTAAAAAGATAAGTTGTGAGAAATTTGTTTTAACTTTGGATTCTATTCACCCAATTTTGTGGTAACCTATAGGCAATCAATGCAGCATTGATTTGGTAACCTATATTCTAATCAACGCAGCATTGATTACTAAAGTGACAATAGTTGGTAGTATTGTAGATAACCAAAATCACTTATGTTGGAAAGCTTACTTAACCCACTAGTTAATAATTTAGCTTTTTTATTTGCTACACACTGACCTGCAAGAACTTTACTCTCCAATTACAACTTTGTTGATTTAAGAAGTTTTCTTCATAGTAATTGTTTGTATAAACTTCTTCAATGGTTAACTTCCCATCAGCTGATTTACTGCTCCATTTGAACTCTTCTGTAATTAACTTTGTGACTGGGACAGACTAATGTCAGTGACAAAGGTAGAAGTAATGCACATTTTAATGTTTACAGCTCGCAAACACACTATATTCCTTTCACACAGTTAATTGTTAAATACTTTTTCTTCTATTTAACATGTTGTGCGCTCATAGTTATTCTGACACACATTTTATTGATGGAGAGATTTCAATTGCTCATAACAACTATGATTTTTGAAACTATCTTGAAAACAAATGTGGATGAATGAATATAGCAGCAGCTAAATGCAAGCACAGGTGAAATGAGAGATTCCAGAGAAAACCCACTAACCAGATCCTCGCATGTAAAAATAGAGGTTGACCCTGGGTGTCTAACATGGCTAGTCTTGGCTAGAGGAATTGATTAAATAAACTTAATTTACTTACTGGCCTGCACCTAAGTACCAATACCACCACAGTATATACAAGACATTTAGAAAGGAAATTGCATGTGCCTTAGTTTTCACACAAACATAGCTATGTTTGATGATGGTGCTGGAAATGAAATTTGCAAAATAAATAGGCTGAAGTTTCACGTATACCAAGTTATCAGAAACTGAATATAAGTACGGTACATTTGAATTGTATAGCAGTCAGCTGTAACAGTACTAGGGGATCAGAACATCTTGAGAAGAGCCTAACTGATATACATTCTGTAATGTGCTTACAAACTGGCCAAGGCCTGGGAAGACAGCATGCCCTGAAAAAATTGGGTGGTTTTTAACAACTTTGGTCTTCAGAGCTGATGGAGAGTAAATGGTGTGAGCACGGTGCAGTGCCAGAATGGAAGAGCAAAGGAAATGAAAGATAACAAAGAAAACTGAACCACCAATTCACACAATTCCCACATATATGAAACTCCAATGTGACTTCACCCGGGTCTCAGGTAGAGAAAGTGAGTTTAACATATTGTGTCTACAGTCAGTAACTTACAAACAAAAACACAAAACTGGACAGTTTAAGGTAACTTGGGAAGAAATCTGCCAAGGCCTTTGGTACGTGAAGTGAAGAGATTTTGATCATTGCTTGATATCTAGGTCCTTAAAACCGATGAAGAGTGGGCATGATGCGAGTATGGAGCGGCATCAGAATGAAGAGATGGGGTAAACAGGAGATCCCCAAGAAAACCCACCGACCAACGGCATTGTCTAGCATGATTCTCACACGTGTTAAAATCCGTCCCATCCTGCCAGGAATCAAACCTGGATTGCCTTGGTGGGAGGCGAGTGATCTGACCATTTGGCCACGGTGGCCCACCCCCAGCATTCACCTGGAGTGATTTTTGTAAATGTGAATAACATTTCAGGACACACATGGTCACACTGTCACAATATCCAAATATTAAATGTTGGTAATGGTAATTTACTTACCAGATTCTGATGTCACCACATGTTACTTTGTCAATTACTTCTAGGTCTACAACTGAACGTCAGCCTAACGTCATCAAGACATCTGTTTGTGAGCTAGCCTAGAAACAGTTTTACTACGCAATTCATACAGTACAATATCTTAATACACAAGTTAATGCTTTCATATACAGGTAAGTAGTTATGAAATTAGTGTTTAATAATTGATTCTGAATGTTTATTACCTGAAAAGCGTAGCATACATTCATTTTTAAATAATTTACTTCACTTAACACTATGAACTCTCGATAAAATAGAAGTCTTCATATTGACAAGTTTGATGTGCATGTTTGTGCAATACCTTGCTGTTTTAATGTTAGAGGCATATTTTTGGTAGCAGTATAGTTCAGTCAGACATTTTACTTTATGTCAGTACTTTAAAATGTTTGTTGGTCGTTAATACAGAGAAAAATGGAGAGTAGTTATGAATAATATTTCATATTCCACTTCTGCAGAGCATTTGTTGTTAACTTTAAAATTGTATCTGAAGTATCAAATACTATTTGAGAATCCCTGAAAATGCTTCCCAATAAATAATGATTTAAGAACCCTAGAAAATGCTTATCTATAAATTATGTGCACCACAAAATTTAAATAACTTTTGTGACCAATTTCTTTGTTAGTACCAAAGACAAGAATTCTGAATTAAAAATTAAGAGTTGTTTAACTGTGGGAGTCACATAAAGATTCTTTAATAAGACTCTAGGATGTTCTCCAATAAATTTTAGTAACAAAATTTTTAAAAAATTTATTAACAGACTGTTTTGTAATTGATACTTGAGATTGAAATTCGAGTTCCAAAATTAAGAGGTGTCTGAATTGGTGCAGTGTCATACTGTTGTGTAAATAAAATTTTAAAAATATTTTTAATAATAAAAATTACTTCAGGAAATTCAAATTATTTTCGTGGCTGATTTCTGTGTTAATTGGTGTGGAGATAAAAATTTGAGTAAAAGATTTTATTGTTGTGGTGTTTTGCATGGTTTCGAATCATTTGGGCTACTATTTTCTAGTAAATAAATTACTATTTTTGACTGACTTTAGTTGCACAAGTCACAAAGATTGAATACAATTTATAAAAAGAAAGTTGTACAGATCTAAGAGATATTCATGTTTCACAAACATTTTCCAGTCTCTTGTTTTTTAAAGTATTTTCATGTTTTTCTCAAAATTAACACAACAGAAATGTTAATATATCTCCAAAATATACAAAAATTAATTTTTATTCTGTTCATTACATAGCAATGTGAAACTATGTAAAAAAAATACTCAGCTAGAAGTTTTAATGCATAGTTACATATAACTAGCTTTCTCTCCTCCCCCTCCCAAAAAAAATCCCTCGCCAACATTTTACCAACGTTCTGTTAATGTTCTCCTGACTCCATGTGTGTAACGTCACACTGGCGTCATAACAGAGACATTTATGAAATTGCAAAAAATGGAAATTTGGACGTCTGTGCTACATTGCACTGACTTCACACGTGCAATGTCTTAAAGTAGGCTCTTCTCAATGTAGAGAATTATAAGTTATCACAATGTCATAAAGTAGACATAGCCCTGATGTCACGAATTGGGACATTTAACGAGGTTACAGTTGGATGTTGGTACGTCATACTGCCATAGTAATTTATTTGATGCTATAACAATGTTGAGTGACATTGTCACTTCAGTGCGACACTGTTGTGACCATATTCTGTCCTTATGGAATTTCATCTAAACATGCCTTCACCAATTTTTTCACAGTTTCTTTTCAGACAGCTACCACACTTTCAGTTACATTATGTTACATTATCACATGGCTGTAAAGCAGCTTGCCATATACTGTAGTATGTACTTGAAATTTGCAGATAGAACATGAGAGAGTGAATGCACGTTTTTAGTACAAGATTTATGTGCAGAGACCAGTAAACAAAAATTTTTCTACACAATATTTCCAGGTACATAACACAACTTTGACGCGAGCGGGGTTTGGTGATTAGATAGCGAATTGCCCGGTGCGCCAGCCCGTTATTGGAGAACGGGCACTCAGTCGATAGATTCTTCTCTCGCAGGGCCGCGTGGCCGACAGCCGTGGCGTTACTTACGTGATCACCCCCACTCGACGTCAGATTGGGTGTTGCACAGAGGAATCTTATGGCGTTCCTCACGCCCGTAGCACATAAGAAAACACTAAAAGAGAATTACACCCTACGCAATGCACTGAGGAGTGTGGGTTAGAGGGTCCCACGCCCTTAAGGCCGTGAAGCGGCAAGCCAATAAAGTACACACCTTAACGAATGACGTATTTATTGCATATAGCACCGTACTCCACTATACAGAACTCGTGGCGGCGCGCGAAGCGGACCCGGTCCTGGCCCGACCGGTGGGCGAAGCTGTTGAGAAAAATCACCACGTGGGTGTATAAACGATTTTAAGTAAAACCCCTGGGCGGCGAGTCGCAGGGGGGAGAGGTC
>PNEQ01057044.1:0-21604 GCA_003012365.1 Medauroidea extradentata
ACGCCACTCCTGTACATACCAGGGAAGAACTGGTGGCCAGGATACATGCTGCGTTTCAGACCATCAAAAACACACCAGCTGTCTTCAGCGATGTGCGACGCAACATGTTACGGCGCTGCACTGCATGTATCGGGTGTGGCGGAGGACATTTTGAGCAGCAAATTTAAAAGGTAAACGTAGCGAGTGTAACACATGCACGCTGTCTCGTACAGTCACAGAGCGTCAAAGCGGGTGGTACATAACACAACACAACAGATGTTTTCACTGGCTTGTTGTCGCCAGGTTGCCTGCCTACCCCTGTTACTTTGGTGCACCATTGCAGGTATAAGGATGCATTTCCGGACATAGGTTCCTTGATCAAATATGTTCCAAACATGCACATCTACCATCCCGATCAATTTGTAACACTTATTCTTGGCCACCCTGTATATATTGTACAAAGTGCCCTGCTCGCTCAGTGACGTGGCTTTCCAATCGTCAAAGTTGAGAGAGCAGTAACACTGTTAGCTATCATCAACTTCAGCTCACACAACCTCTCTGTCATTTCTGTTCTCACTACACTATATATCTCTATCTTTGAATTTTTATTGGGTAGGAAGACTATTTCAATGCTTTCGGATGGAGCTGTGACAAACTGACAACGGGCGTAAAATTGCTAAAACAACTTTATATAAGAATATGACAAAATTAACGACCGCAAGCGATTGAAGCAGAGCAAGCAAGCACCTGGAGTGTAGACAGGACTTTTAAGTCTTGAAAGTAACGTTGTATACATTATATACCTAATACGATTGTAACGTAGAAACACTATCTTGAAAATTGACTTCCTTGTTGAGAATTGAGACACACAGTTATTTATAGTGAAACTAAATAAATAAACACGGCACCAGAGAGGGTGACCGCTAGCCAGTAGCGGCCGCTGGTAAGTCGCGGAGGTGGCGATTCAGAAGCGATGCAGATGGTTTGATCAATTTTGCCTCTCTATTCATTCTCTCGAGAATTGTGAGAACAAGACGTTAAAATGAGTCAGGTTAAAAGTACACGATGTGAAGGAACGCAAAGTTGATCTCATCTTGACAATTTGGTGGACTTAGCAGACGACTTGAGAAGTGTAACTCTATTTAATTAACTAGTGTGAATAACTCAGTATTAAAACTGAAACGAAATTACATAACCTAGTCTACAAATAAACGTCTTTGCTATACCATCAACACAAATAGTTTCGTTCATAAAATCTCACAATGAGTGTAAGAAAATCATAGTAATCTGGTACATCTTAATGTTTCATTATTTAAAATTCAACAGGTATTGAGAGGTTAGTCACAAATAAATTGTCGGCTGTTCATCACATTTTAGTTGCTTAATAAAATCATGATTTAAATTTTAGCACAAAGTAGAAAGTAACTTATTAAAGAAATAGAAAGACAGTGAGCGTACAACCTGCTAACGTCACTGCAAATGGCAATTTTTCCTCACATCTCTCCGTGACCAAGAACAACGAGGACATGGCCTAGTTGACCTCCGGTAATTTCCACTTTGATGGATGGAACGCCCAGAACATTCATGTTTCTGGTGAACAGAACGTGAATGAGAAGAAAGTTTACCAATAAAGGCCGAAAATAACATACTTACGGAGACAAGAATGTCTTGTCTCAGGGTCGTTGAACATACCCACCAAGCAGACAGTGTGCTTTGGCTAATCGCCTTAGTTCGAGGGACAGGATCTGGTGAAACAAATGTGTGCGTCAGCCGGTACTGTCCCCTGAAAATTTTAGGAATATTTCAGAACACATAACTCCTCGTCGAAAATAAAGAATGGACGAAATATTGCAAACTATTGCGCATGAGTAAGTGGTAAAGATAGGCACGCATCAAGTGTCCCAGCGAAATTTCTCTCTTAAGGCGCGGCTCACCTCAGTTTTCAACGACTTTATCTATTTTTATAGTTGTACCAGAAATTTTTTCTTATTTAAGACATAAATTGTGATTAAATCTTCCTCTTAGGAAACTTTCGCATCTCTCATAGTTTTTGCGTAATGAGTCGCAAACGTCAAAATTTGCACTTTACGGTTTTAAGTACGCCACTAAAACCAACTGACATACCAAACCGACAAAATTCACACTATATAACAATGTTGTAGACTATGATTTGACATATATAAAAACAAAAATAAAATACTTTTGTCTTTAATAAAAATGCTGAATTTTGAAAATAAAATTTGAAAAATATCAAAAAATTTATATAAATAAAAAAATAATTTTTAATGTTTCTATATGTGTCAAATCATAGCCTACAATGTTGTTATTAGTGTGGATTTTTTCAGTTTGTAGGTCAGTTGGTTTTAGTGGCGTACTTAAAACCGTAAAGTGCAAATTTTGACGTTTGCGACTCATTACGCAAAAACTATGAGAGATGCGAAAGTTTCCTAAGAGGAAGATTTAATCATAATTTATGTATAAAATAAGAAAAAAATTCTGGTGCAAATATAAAATATGAAAAGACGTTGAAAACTGAGGTGAACCGCGCCCTTAAGTTCCAAAATTGATAAAATGTTTCATATAATGAAAACTGCACTAGTAACAGTAAATACTTGCGATAAATTTGTAATTCGTTGCTGATGAATATAACTGCCCATTAAGATTGCCGGAAATTCGCGTGAAAATAACAACATTGCTGAAGATGGGTGGACTTGTGCAACAGTGGTTGAACGAGGCACAGAGAAGGTCTTTGTGTTTAACAATGTGGGCGGACTTATGTAGCAGTGGTTGGACGAGGCACAGGCAAGGACTAATTTCCAGGAAGGATAGAAAATTTGTGTAGCAGTGGTCGAACGAGGAACAGACAAGGTTTTTGTGTCCAGGAAGGATGGTAGACTTGTGTAGCAGTGGTCGGACGAAGCACAGACAAGGTTTTGTGTCCTGGAAGGTGGGTAGACGCTAGCAGATGTGGCGGAACCGGGAACAGAAAAGGTTCAAGGTTTATGTGTCCAGGAAGGATGGTAGACTTGTGTAGCAGTGGTCAAACGAGGAACAGACAAGGTTTATGTGTCCAGGAAGGATGGTAGACTTGTGTAGTAGTGGTCGAACGAGGAACAGACAAGGTTTTTGTATCCAGGAAGGATGGTAGACTTGTGTAGCAGTGGTCGAACGAGGAACAGACAAGGTTTTTGTGTCCTGGAAGGATGGTAGACTTGTGTAGCAGTGGTCGAACGAGGAACAGACAAGGTTTTTGTGTCCAGGAAGGAAGGTAGACTTGTGTAGCAGTGGTCGGACGAAGCGCAGACAAGGTTCTTGAGTCATGGATGGTAGACACTAGCAGATGTGGAACGAGGATCAGACAAGGGTTTGTGTAGTGGAAGATTTTAACGTGGTATAAACATAGCGTGAAGCTACGTGATATCTGCTGGCCGAGACGGCTTAAGACGGCGTGAATGTTTACAGCCCGCCGTAAACCAGCGTATTGTTCAGGAGCACACATGTTCCCAGTTTCAGGGGCGCATCGTGTCGGGTAAGGGTGATTCTTTGGCGGTGTTACTTGTGCGGGATATGTTTTGAATCTCGAGGATCTGGAGAAGTTCATATTGTACCTAGCGAACACTGAAGAGACATGGATGGTCCTTGGTTTCCCAACAATGAATTTATTTGCCGCATGGAAACAAGCCTGAGGAGGAATTTATGCCGTCAGACACTGGCGATAATTAAACAATAAATTATTGGATGTAACTGAACGCAGTGAATGAACATTATAACTTTACAATGCTAGTTGATTTGTAGGTGCAGGTGAGAGTTAATACGAACTAAGGAAAATTTTTAAAAATATTGACTTTAAAAAAAATTTGACCACATAGATGATAGCATATCTAACAATAACATTATATCTTCTGATGGTTAATATAATGGGAGTTAATGTGACGTTGTAACAGTTCTTGTATAAAATTGTAAGGGAAGAAATAGTTATACATGTGAGCGGGCTATAGTTTATATTTAGTTATAATACTATGTTATAGGTACATAAATAAGGCATGTATATTCACTGTAAAGATATTAATTGTATTATTTTATTGGAGGTCTGCACTGTATGCGAAGATACAACAAGCTGTGGGCCATAAACGTGATATTCCCTGTCTTTCACAAGACAGACACTTGTTCGGAAGACATGGAAGTAACTGGGTAATGCCGGAGTTTATGGTACATTACAATTAATTTAAAGCCAATTTGATAGTAAGTACTATAGTAGTTATTTTTGAACGATTCTTCAAATGGGGGAAAGTTACAAACTAAAGAAGTAGTTTGGACATACGTCATTTCAGCATATAGTGTGTCACATAAAACTAAAGAATACACACAAACAGTCAAGTTAACAAACAAAAGGACTTTGTTTGAAACTGGCAAATACAGGTAAACATATAAAATTACGCAAGAAATTCAATAAGTGATTTTCCAGAAAATAAATGGACACAAACGAGCAACCAAGCCCAAAAAACACGGAAAAAATAACTTAGATTATTCCGCAAAAGGAATTCAGTCAGTACGTTCGAAACAACAGACAAAAAATAATTACAACACCAAACAAACAAAACAGAACTAACTACTATAAACTGGATGTAGACGACTCAGCAGAAACACAGACACATTGAGGAAAACAACACAGTGACTGTGGACAGTAAAGCGACGAAAACACAGACGAACACATTGATCTCCTTACGACAAAACAAATTGCGACGTTTCGGAGACAGCAGTCTGTCTCCGTCTTCAGGCACATATCACAATCCGAGGAGCACCTGCAGACTGAGTATGGGCACTGGAAAACAAGGTTTACATACTCTGTAACCCCTCTTGGTGCACGTTTGTGTTTCTTTATTTTCTTGAAAATCACTGACTGAATCCCTTGTGGAGTTTTATATGATTATAGATCTTTCACGATTAAGTGAACACTAAAAATAATACCTTTGAAAAATATCACTAACTGTTCCTGGATATAGTTGAACATCAACTATAGTTGCCTTACTGCCTGAATGGTTGGCAGCGAAATTGCGCAATATAGTTCAGTGTAGTTTCGTGTTTAAATACAACAATACTGAAACAAAGTGAATCGAAATATGTATGTTTGCAATTTATATAATAAATAAACTTTTTATCGAACTTTATAGGTTCCTACCGACTTCACAATTTATCTCAGACGCGCAAACGTCAAGTACCATGTTTGCCGTTACGTGAGGATACATACAAATTCGCTGAAAATTTAATTTCTACAGGGCTTTTATGAGTGATCAGTTTCAAACAAAGTCCTTTTGTTTGTTTACTTGTCTGTTTGTGGTTTTTTTGTGACACGCCATTTGCTGCTATGACGTACGTTCATCCAAAATACTTATTTGGTTTGTAAGTACTATTGTAATTCGAGAGAAACAAAGTTCAGAATTAAATTTCTATAGAAAGACAGCAACGTAACGTCTGTTTTTAAAAGAGCGTCTAAAGACTATCATTCTTCACTTATGTTTTAATGTTCGCATTTCAGATTTCCTTGTTTATTATAATTTTTATTTAAGCCAATTTTAAGGGCCTCAAAAAGTTATTCAAGTAGAAGTGACGTATTAGAAAACACTAAAGCATAGTCGGAAGGGTTTTCTTTTAATTGATAAATATTTTTGTAACAAGTTATTCAGTTTTGTGTAGTATACAAATCGCGAACAAGCTATAAGCGACGGACGGGGAGTTACTTCTCTGAATCACTCAACAATATCTCCACTCGAGATAAATGCAAAGCTAAAAATATAGGCAGCCAATTATTCGCCCATTAGTGCACTTGTTTCCTCTTACTATCTCAATTAAGAAAAATCCTCACTAGAGCATGTGCTAAACCACTAATGTATATGTTCCTAAAAACTTCTTCACAGAAAAATCTGTAATTTTATAACTGTACCTAACACATTTCAACTCTTATACATTACATTAATAGTAATTTACCACAAATAAAATATTTTTCAGCTCCGTAGTTTTCATACAAGCGCACGTAAAAGTAACGATTTAACAACTATTACAACTTGCCCAAATTAAAAACTATTCTAACTATTTTAATGAAATAGTTTAGAGTGAGAGTAAGTGAATTACGTTACATGATGACACCTTTGCTATTTCAAGTAAAGTAATTTCTTAGAAATACATGTAGGTCTGCACAAAGATATGCAAAACATTTAGGTACATTCAAGAATTTTTTTAATACAAACTAATTTTACGTGAAATTACAAAGGTGTCATTCTGTAGATAAATGCACTTACTTTCACTCTTAAACTATTTCATCCATGTGCTTTGAAAAGTTTTTACTTTGAGGTAAGTAGCGAAAACAGTCAAATCGCAAATTTGACATGGGCTTGTATGAATACTATGAAATCGAAAAATATTTTATTTGTGGAGAAATTACTTATAACGTAATGCGCCGTTCAGACTTGTACGTCAATTCACACAGTTAACAAGATAAGAGTACACACTTAACTCGGTTATTTCGTTAAATTGCTCAGATTTAACTAGATTCGTTCAATAAGTGACTCGATTGGAGTTTACTCACGCCAAAGAGTCTACCTACCTAGTCAACTGGACCAACTTCTCGAACAACTTTTGAACCTACTCTGCTTGTGACATGGGAAAGTTTGTGGTAGCATACGATACACCCTAAATGGCTTGAAAAAATACATAAATGAATAAATTATCAAGGAGAGTAAAATTGTATGCAGCGCATTTGAACTATGGAAGAAAGGAAGATGAAAGGAATAGTGTGTTCGAGAATTACTCACGGAGAAATGAAAGTTTCTACCCTGTCGTTTTTTTATTTAAAACTTATACAATCTTTTTATGTTATCGTCACTCAGTGTGTATATTTTTTACAATTATATACAACGTTTAGGTTAATTTTGTATCCCCACCATCCTAAAAATTGAATTGGTTGCGGTCTTCGATAGCAACCTATGTAACCAGTGGTGATCAAAAAATCCTGGTCACGGGCCCGAGTAAACGTAGCTAAGTCGCGAAGATTTTTTTCTCAGTAAATGTATGTGTAGAGGGGCAAGGTATAACATGAGTGGACTTCACTAATGCTTGAGATGTTGAGACTCGAAGGACGCAAAGACGCACGGGGCTAACAATGGGGGTATCAACTTTCCTACTGCGATAACAAGATTTCTCTCTCCAACACATCGATGTCGACACATGTATTGAAGTAGCGTCTCAGTACAAAACTGAGGAGCTGCGTCACCTTTGTGTCTTTCCTCATTGTCTGTAACGAGCATATGGGTTTATGACATTGCAACGTATACTTTGAAATCATTACGTAATGCAATGAAGAACTTTCCCTTCGCGAGATACCTTGTTATTGTCCTAGAGATATGAGTAATAGAAATGATGTTTTACTGAAGATAATAGAATTTTTTTTTATTTTATTCTCGAAAAATGTATTGTCTCAGTGCTATGACTGAGCGGGTAATATGGCTACTGTATTCATGATTAAATTCGTTACGTATTTAAAGTCGTAGCAGCTCCACGCAGCGGACATAACACAAGGAACATAATTCAACGCTAAAATCACCAGTTTAAAATGTTAAGTTTCTGGAAGCCAGTATGAAAAAATAAAAACAGCAATCCTAGACAATAGTTGTTGCCAGCTTGCTTGAACAAATTTTTTACTCTAATAACGTATTTCTGAAGTACAATCTCGCCTAAATTAAGTTCGTGTAATTGCGGCGCGCAGATAACGCTTAGTAAATACATCACTCTGTGTGAATTTTTACTCATAATCTTGGAGAATATATTTATCTAGAATTTTTGCTATGTAGGCTTCCCATACTGAATTAAATTTGTGTACATTTCAGCTGGAGTTGTCAGCGTTTATTTATTTATAAGACTCGCGCTCTTAAGACTGTTCAAGTATCTTTAAAATAAAAATTTTACATTTTTACGAAATAGTATTAGTTTTGTAGAAGATACTTGTGAATACAGTTTCTTCTTACAAAACAATTTTAGCTCGCATAGTGTAATCATAACGGTGCTTCAAAATTCGAAATTTGCATGTTCAGCTGCCATGCAAATTGTAAAAATCTGTAGACTTATTCAAACGAAATAATTCACAAAAAAATAACATGTAATGGGATACGTAACCTAATGTTAGAAAAAACTCACAATGTACAGTTTTTATATTTTAAAAATTACTGAATTTTATACTTTTTTTCTGAACATTTGCGATTTTTTGAAAGTTCTAAATATTACGCTGTGGGTTTATAATTGTTATGTTACGTAGTCCATGACATGTTATTTCACTGAGAATTATTTCGCCTGCCATGGCATCAAGAGGTGTACAGAGCTTCAGCAGATATCAATATATTCGAAAATTTCTATACGCACATGAGTGACGTCACGTCTGCTTAAAAACAGCATTCAAAGAACATTATATGCGGTTCGGGATAAAGTGAGCACTGTAAAACCCTGTTAAAGTTCTATTTTCAGCCATTTCGTATCTTCCCGCGCGTAACACGTAACGGCTAACGACTGGAAATGTCTAACCTCTCTGAACACGTCACTTTATTGTTGCGCGTGAAGGTATAAGATAAACTGTGCAGTTAGTATAAATCTATACTGTTTGTTTAAAATGTTTTATTAGTTAAATAAAAGACAATAATGTCGATTTCGGTAGTTTTTATATCAATGTTGTTGTATTTAAATAAGAAAACACACGGAACTGTATTGCGTAATTTCGCTGCCAACCACACAAGCAGTAAGGCATCTAGAGTTAATGTTTTTAATTGTACGCACTAACGGCTGGTGATATTTTTCTGAGGTTACATTTTTAGTGCTCACTTTATCCCGAATGACCTATACACGTGTGTGTACCCATGGCAGATCGACTACTAATCTCAAAATATTAATTTCTTGGTTGAAATACAGTGGGAAAGGGCGTCTTTGTGGTTTGTTTTAAGTACGAACATTTTTGCAGTGTCTTGAAAACGGCATAGACATACGTGTAGGAATTCGTATTTAATATTACGCCATAAAATGTTGGTCTCACCACTGATCCCCTCATAGAATTGAGCTGTCGGTTAGAAAATTACACGCCAGTACAGTCACATGCGCCTAGAGTCTACATCTTTACAGTTTCAGTAGGTTGCAAGATTTTTCAATTGCAAATATGTTGTTTGGTCAGCGTTGACTGACAAATAACTCACAAAAGAACACACTGGAGTATAATATAAAATTAGTATATCTCAATATATTTATTCAGTACGAATTATACTATTTAAATTGCAATTTGAAAACTACCGTTTAAAATCTGCAACTAACAAGTCATATCATCCGTTTCACATATATTTTTCTACATGTAATAAAAATTATGTCGCTATTTACAAAGCAAGTATGATACTAATTTCGTTTGCGTGGCCTAGTGGCTAGAGTGATAAAGTATTATATTTCAAACGTCGTGAGTTCCTACTATTCCGCTGTCATTTCTTGATAAGTTTTATTTTGGCACATAAGTTTCTTGAGCTTATGGTATAATCTAGAAAACCACAGAATCACATTTAACGTAAGATTACACAATTATTTGGCACATCTAGGTAAAAAAATCTGTTACTTTTCCAATAAGAGAAAATATCTTATTTTTGAATCGGTGAGATTATTTCGCTGATTCAATCTGTAGTTTTCGAAATATTCCTGATGAAACCATTTCAACAAAGTGAATCAGTGTAAAGCCGCTGGAAAGCTGTGAATATTCACTGTTTCCTGTTTAGAATGTAGGACGAGGCGTGATGCATAAATGTGTGTAGCTTGTAGAGCTTCAGCATATCTAAGCCTCGGTCTCACACAAATACATCCAGGCAGACGAGCATCTTAAGGGCTTGTTACCGAGTTTTGCAGTGTTTTCGAAAATATTTTTTTTATTGCTACTAAATACTTATATCAAAATTTTGCTCAACAGTTTTGATACTTATTTATATGTTATAATTTGTAGCTGAAATTTTTTTGTAGAAATATAGGCTACCGTACGGTTTTTTATATTTCATCACCCAAATTACCACGCTTTTGTCGTGAAAATAAGCAAAAAAGAAGCAAAATTTTTTTTTTTTTTTTTTGCTGACGGATGGTACTTCATTTTTTAAAACGCATCCACAGTATTGTGCATCGTGTGACTGCACATTGACTCAAATTTGTTCAAGTCTTTTGGTTAAAAAATATTTGAGTTGTCACCCGTCTGAAAAAAAAACTCAGGAACAAGCCATTAACACCCCTGCCATCATGCCCAGCGTTCCTCTACCAACGCACATCGAGCGAGGCGACACGTTGGACTCACATTCAGGAGGACTCGGGTTCCATCCCCGCCTCCGGCCATCCTGATTTCGGTTTGACATGATGTCCCTCACTCACTCCAGGTGAGTGATGGGATGGCTCCTTAACGAAGGCCATGGCCGACTCCTCTCCCAGTTCCTGTCTTTGTGTCGTCAAGTAGTGTATCATCGTCTCTAATGACCGCGCTGTCGACGAGACGTAAAGTTCTCCAAAGCTTGGCGTTCGGGACTCTCCAAAATACTAAATAAAAATGTAACCTATCTTATCCACAAATACATTAGACGATTTTTCTGCTATTTTAAGTGAAACACAGTTTGGGCAGAGTAGACACGTACCCCAATCAAATGAAATATCTTCTAATAAATGCCCTACTTGCAAATTTGTGTAGGCTGTATAAATATACTCTTGCAGCTGCTTGTTTCTCAACTAAAAGGCAATAAAGTAGCAATATTGTCACTTAGCTTACGTGGTGCAAATGTCGAAGAAATTCGTCAAAAAATAAACGAAAGCGCCGCAGTCGTAAATGAGTATAAATTTTGTGATTATTCCCTTCTTTCACTTGCATATTTTTGGCCATGATAGTGCACATAATAGGACTTGGAGGACAGTTTAAGTGTCAAAGTAATACGAATTGACTTATGAAATCGTAGAAGTTTACATTAAAAAATATATATTAATGTTATATTTAATTATTCCATTATCACTTTGTACGCACTGCCGTGACCAATTGCATAAATTTAAATCGGGAACAGCTATTTTAACACAAAAATTAAAAAAATCCAACATGGCGGTGGGTGTTCCAACTATTAGCCCGTACGCAGTGATGTGCAAAATTCTCGTTACTTTTCTGACATCAGAATAGGCTGTAAACTGTTCTATGTTCGCTCGACGTCTCTCATTGGCCGACGATGTCGTGGCCAGCCGCAGAGATCGCTTCTAGCCAATATTTAAAAGTATAACGGTAGAGTGACCTATATCCTGTAACTATAGATGCTCGTGCCTAATGAACCCACAGATTGTACTCCGGTATATACAGGACACCGCAGTCTAGCTTACAGTCAAGATATAAGTAATAACACGAATTTTGCATTCCACTACCCATACGTGAAAACATATTTGACTGAAAAGACTGTATCGTACTTACAAAACATCCTGTCTCTACATTCCTCTTCCAGTGCAACTTTACAACCTTGGTCACAACTGTAGGTTTCAACTTGGCGCAGCGGGAGACTTTAGGATTGAGAGCAAGTATTCCCTGTGAACAAACAACACACACACTATACAACTATGAACGTATTTCTCCAAGGTAGGAACATCAGTCATATTTACATTACTTCAGTCGGTCGCGTATCCAAATACTTTATTATGAACTGAAATAAGTGTAGGCCCTACATGGTAGTAGTTCTACGTTTTTGTATATTTAAATGGGAGGAAACAATGAAATATCGTGTTTCTTATCCAAATATTAGACTAATAGAAAACCAAAACGCCTACTACAATTTGATAAAACATTTATACATACATTTGCGTGTATGTGCTTTAATACAAATATATAAATGATCATAAACATAGCTGAAATAATCAAGCAAATTTATATTTTAAAAAGGTTTGTGTTTAATTACAAATTCAAGAGCAATAACACCCGATATTTTGCATTTTATTACCACACAGTCATTCTAACCACACGGGGGCCACAATTGCCGAATGGCCAGACCATTCGCCTCCCACCGAGGCGATCCGGGTTCGATTCCCGGCGGGGTGGGTCCCCGCATGTGGAAATCGTGCCGGACGATTTCGTTGGTCGGTGTGTTTTCTCTGGCATCTCCCGTTTCCCCCTCCCCTTCATTCCGGCGCCGCTCCATACTCATATCATGTCACCCCTCACCAGCGCTAAAGACCTCGATGTTGAGCGCTGACCAGAATACGTGAAAAACTTACTTTAAAAATGTCAGGGTTGCAAAGAATATATTTAATTATGAAGTTACACTGTTAGTTCGCACCTTTAAACGGTTACTTCGCAATGTTAAATGAAAAATATGTGTGAAGGTAAAACTTGCTGAGAGGTTTTCATACATCAATTGGTAAGCTATTAAATGTTTTCTGATGAAAATGTGTGAAGCTTTACCTTCTGGTTCGTACACGTGAAGTTAATCATTAAAATATATCAATTATATCTCTGAAATTGCAAGTATTTAGCACGACGAAATATGTGCATAAACCTCTTCACGTATGAATATTTGATTTTGAAAACGATTATTTTTGTTTAAAAAAAATTATTTATTTTATTTATAGTGGTTTGTATATTGATACGGATGGCAGGCTTTCGCGGCCATTTTCTACCTTTACTTGGTTCCACGTTTGGACAGTCGCTGCAGCTGTTATCTATGTTTGTCACCAAACTAAGATAAAGATACAGTCGTCAACAGACTAGGATGAAAGGTATTGTCAACATACTACCTGAAGAAGTCAGCTAACACTACTGCAGAAACGTCGAAAGACAAGAAAGTTGTGACGCGGCTGAAATTCAAACGACAAGAACATGCTGCTTTGTATATTAGAAAATTTCCTCAGTAATGATATGAAAACAAAGCGTTGGTTTAATATGGTATGTTGAGGCTTAGGGACTCCAATTTTTGGCGAAATTATTGCTGCAGCAGTTTGTTTCAGAACCTAATGTGCAGCTACAGCTCTGCAATGGCAAGGCACTATCGTTTACTTACACTACAAAGGTAAATACACTTATTTATCGCGGGACAAGTAGTACGTTTGCCTGGCTTCTATATAGTTTGTCCTTATCTGACGTCTTCATTCGTCACATTCTGATTGGGCCAGTGGTATCCCTGGTGCGCCACTATAGGAAGTTTGAAATTGCCCATAAACAACTACTTGATCATCCTCTAATCATATAAAGTGCAGGCAGCTACACTGGTTTGCAAGATACTGTGACAAGTTGAATTCTTGCGATTTTCTACTATCTCTAGTTACATGCCATTTGCGTAGATTGTTTTCTTTTAATAGATAAACATATAAGGATTAAGTTTTTCTGTAAAACATAAAATATGTGTCACGTTATATTGTGTTTTCTCCAACCGAGGATTTATATTAGCAGTATGAAAATTGTTCAGTTAAATGAACCCAACGATAACTGAAAAATATTAACAAGAATAAATTACTGGTGCTTTTAAGCCCTTCCAGCCACGGACTACTTTTCAATGTCAGATGTTATAGCGAACTATTGGCAAAAAAAAAACACAATGCTCGCCTAGACTCTTGAAACAAAATACAGAACAAATGCTGTTCTCGACAATACTTTCTATGTGATTCCACTAACTTAAGTAACGGTCAGGTAGACAAATTGCTTGTTCAATCAGTAGGGCCAGTGATTATTGATGAGAAGGATTTTGTAACAGCTTGTTTTATTTCCTTAGATGCATTTCTACAGCTTAGCTTTATGGTTATTGTCAGAGTGTATTTGTACAGAGACGTTACTTATTTAACTGTGCCAATCAAAGTAAGGTTACTACGACACCACACGTCTATCGAGGCGTTGAGAGTTAAAACATACAGTCAATGATCATGGAGCAGAGCTGCCGATCTACACATAAATATGGCATTGATATAAATTGTTGCAAAATTCTTTCTACCAAAAATTACTGGCTCTATCAATCAGCTATTGTAAGTTAGTGAGTGGTCTGGGCGGCTCTGAACAGCGACGTGAATATGGAGCAGCGTTGGATTGAAAGAGGGGGGGAAACTGTAAATGACCTAGAAAACACGCAGTCCAGCGTCATCGTACCAAGCGTTTTCCCAGGCTTTCTCCCAAGCTTAAAAAAATTTTATTTTTCCCCATCAAAAACAACCAAATATTCCCTAATCAAGAGAGACAAAAACTACTTTTCGCTACTCTTGCTGCAAAATTATCAGAATATAGTAGCAAAAATCTTGCACATGAATAAAAATTGCCTCTTGCAGGAAAGACCAAACCACCAAAACTAGGTGAAATACTTCTGCGCTTCTGCAATAATGAGAGAAACTGCTGTTTGCGTGGTATATTTGACCTCCTGCCTGAATTTCACAGGCCTTTACACACTCGGTAACCTGTCTTCAGTTAATTCGCTACCACTGCTATAAGAATCGTCCACACATATCTTCACCAATCCAGTATTGGAGGTTTACTACTGAATCGTTGTCTTCTTGGGCGCATTGCGTCAACTGTTGTACAATAACACACGTCTTTAAATATGCATAACTGTTTGTAGTCAAGATTGGTCGTCATATATCGAACGAGTTCACAGTGTCTGTATAAATAGTTAGAGATGATGGTTTATCACGGGAAAACTTGACTGTTTGCTGCATTTCATCACACGTTCAGCTTACCAAAAGATTACCGGCTTAAGCTTGTACTTGGAGCTGTTACCCTATTTGACTGAGCCAATAAGAATCCCGATATTGCAACATTTGATGCTTGTTATTGGTCTGCAGACAGCTACATTGTGTCAGTATATCACCTAATCATATACGTTGCAAGAAACTACAGCGTTTTCAACGGTACGTTGGTACAAAATATTTTTTGGAAATATATCATCATCTCTATAAATAGATAAAGTGTGGGTGATATTTAAAGGCACTGATTTTTGCTGAAAAGAATCCTGCACAACTTATTTCAATGCGTGACGTTCACATCTGCAGCTCTGCTTCGTGGTCAGAGATAGGATGTCTTGGGTTCTACCCAAAATCACAGACGTGTGGTGTCGCAGTAACCTCGCTCTGATTGGCCCAGCCAATTGAGTGACACATCTGCGCCAATACACTCTGTCAATGATCATGTAATAACATGTCTGCAGATGTGCACGTAAGGCACTGAAACAAAGTGGTGCTAAAATATTCCCGCGGAAATCAGGTGTCCCTATATAACGTGTTTTATATTGCAAACAATAATGATACAGTCTGCGTGAAATTTAGGTGTCCCAGTTTACTTGGTAGTTACAAAATTCATCTCCGTAAGCATATGTAATGAAATAGTTTGTAAAGTACAAAATATTGGTGCGAGCAAATGCCATGGCTGGTTCGGGATAAAGTGAGCACTCAAAAAAGCCCTGTTAAAGTTCTGTGTCCAGCCAATTCGTATCTTTCCGCGCGTAACTGCTAACCACGGGAAATGTCTAACCTTTCTGGCCACGTCCCTTGATGTTCACGCGTGTAATATAAATTGTGCATTTAGTATGAATTGATACAGTTTAATAAAAAAGTTTATTAGTTATACAAAACACAATAATGTCGATTTCGGATTTGTATTGTTGTATTTAAAAAAAGGAAAATACATGGAACTATATTGCGTAATTTCGTTACCAACTATACAATCAGTAAGGCAACTATAGTTAATGGTGACTCATATGCAGTAACGGCAAGTGATATTTTTCAAAAGTTAAACTTTTAGTGCTCACTTTATCCCGAATGACCTCGAATGAAGTTGTACACTGGTATATTCGAGGTTAGATGCTATGATGATACGCTGACCGATATGTCACCACGGGGGCGTATGTTAATGTTACCGGACGAATAGGTTAAAGCAGGAGTTTAATTTCCCCCGGGAGAGTGTATGAGTACACCTATATCCACCGCGTCCTGTTTCTCTGTGTTGCAGTCTGTAGTGTCACTTTGCTGAGGTAGGCTCACACGCGCCTCGCAAGTACGTCACTTTCGCGGACATATTGCACGTCTAGCAGAAGGCCAAGAACCTAAAATTCTCGTGAAAACATGTATGAACCACTTTGTTTCAAAACATTACATGCGCGCCCTTCGTGGTCAACAACCGGATGTTTTTCATCTCAGCAACTTGTTGTTCTACCATAGCCGTCTTTAGTAGAATGCCGTGGCCTAAGATCTAGCAACCCTGCAACAATTCTTCTATCTCGCCAACGGCAGTGGTCTCCCCTGATTCGCTGGTATGTAGGGCACAAAAGTGAATCAGGTACAGCCATTGTCTTTGGAGAACTAAAAGAAGTGTTAAAATGACTCTTCCTGGCAGTGTTGCCAGATCTAAGCCGTCAGCCTTCTATCCGCTAATTACAGACGTGAGGTGTCGCAGTAACCTTGTTCTGATTGTCACAGACAAATAAGTGACACCTCTACAAAAAAGCCACGGTGCCAATATTGCATGTGTGCACACAACCATAACCATCTTTAGTAGAATGCCACGGCATTAGATCTGGCAACCCTGCCAAGAAGGGTCATTTTAACACTTATTTTGTCTCGTCGAAGGCAGTGGCTTATCCTGATTCGCCGCTATGTAGGGCACAGTAACGAATCAGGTACAACCATTGCGTTTGAAGAGCTAAAATAACGTTAAAGTGACCCTTCCTGGCAGGGTTGTCTGATCTAAGGCCTCAGCCTTCTAGTAAAGACTATTATGACACAGTGCATTGAAACAAAGTGAAGCCACAGAATATATAGGAATACAGAAGTGAAATAGTCGTCAGGACTGCGAACTCGGTCACACACACACCAGTAACATGGCGGAAACCACAGCCTCCAATCAGCGTGAGACAGCTCCTCTGCTAGCCGACAACCATGCCAATAGGAAACCTGTAGTAACATGCAGAAGCCAAACACACAATGGGCTGGCATCAACAGTCTCAGGCAGCCAATCAAGGACGAAGTTCGCCCTATCAAACGAACCGCCACGTCATTTCACGTCTTTACTACTATTTAGTCTGTGGTGAAGCAAAATTGTTTTCTCGAAAATAGGTGTCACTGCTTATAGCGGTCTACTTAGCTATAAGTAGGGACCTGATAAATTCCTGTTTTCTTTTAGGCACAAGCGAAACTTTAAACACCTCTAAGTTTTTGTCGCTTTCATTATTAGTTCTTCACCCAATTGACAGCTTTTGGAGGGAACTGAGCATATAATAAAAAAAATATTAAATGCGGACCCAATCATGTGGTATGACTGTCAGCTAGCAGCCAATGAAAATCTGTTATCTTCTTTTGTATTCTTGAAGGCTAGCCTACATGCCAGTGAACACGCGAATTTTTCTAGTTTCTAGCTAAAGGTGGTTCGGAATTAAGTGAGTGTCGTTGATACCCTAGTTAATTTTTTCCTCTCAAAATACTTGCAGCTTCCCGTCACTTTGTGTTACAAACAAAGCATTGTACGATACTGTCAAAGTGTACAGATTATACTGTGCTCAGAACTAAACGTCTGACGTCGCAATGAATGTTTATTGTACTCAGTATTATCGACGTGGACTGTAAAAAAAGTTGAGGTAAATTTACTCGACATGTAATGGAAACTAATTACCTCTACAAGTGAGGGAAAATTACTCAACGCTTGTCAAGGAAAGTTACTCAACTGGTAACGTACTTTATCATTACATATTGGCGCAGCCCTCTAGGACAATTTTTTGACATAACGCACGAGCGAAATTTCCGAGTGGTTTGTGTAGCGAGTATACTACCTTGCGGAAATTTCCACTCATATTCGGAAATCAGATTTCCCTCTCAAGGTTGGGGAATATTACCATACAAATTATGAGTAATATTACTAACATTTTTTACAGTATATTCAAGAAAGTTCAGTTACTTGTACATTGAATGCTGCTCCAGTGAGTGGACAGTTGTACATGTGACAAGGTAGCGCGGCAGTCTGTGAGTGTTTTCATACAGGTCTGCTATTGATTCTCAGACCTTAAGGAAGCATTTCGTTAACAGTGGCCCAATCAAGAATGTAAATTGAATGAAAGATTTTGCAGAAAGTCTTCCGTACAAAATTATTTAGTAGTAACCACAAAATAATTTCGTGATGATCACAATATTTTAGTGGTGTCAACAAATGGCTTTTGTGATGACCACAAAATAAATTTTGCAGGGTAAATACACACAAAATATTTTGCAGCTGCCACAAAATATTTTTTCTGTGTAATTAGCATGTTCAGGAATTTGAAATCTAACGTCTGCTCGAACGAATTTGCGAAAATTTCGTGTCTCTAGAAATGGGTAATCAATAGAGCCCACGATTTTGTCACGAAAATATTTTTGCATCACTTCGTTTCAATGTCTTACGTGTAAATCAGCAGTTTTGCTTTATGGTTATTAGCAGCGTGTCTTTGTTCAGCCATGCCTCCCATTTGATTGCACCAATAAGAATAAGACAAACTATAACACTACACATCTGCGATTTGCCAGTAGAACCTCAAGACAAGTGAGGTTGAAAACATCCAATCACTGACCATGATGAGATTTTTAAATGTTTGTTGCAATGGGAGTTTAAAATTAGAATTTAAATGGTCTGTGGACACACACACACACACACACACACACACAAAGGTACCTCTATGATCGTTTTTTTCTTAAGATTTCTAATTTTTTTTTAGTGTTTTTTCCTTGTATTTTGTCACTTTGTCTTTCAATACAAGGTTGGTCAACAAAACATGAGCAATGGCGTATGTCCACAAACCAATCAATTCTAACTGACCATGATGCACAACTACAGATGTGCGCATAAGGTAATGAAACCAAATAATGCAACATCTTTTCACCGTAAAATCGTGGCTCTAGTGATCAATTGTGGCCAGTAGGAACTATTATATATATATATATGTATATATATATATATATATATAAAATTCTGCAAGAAGAATTCACGAAGTTAAACCGTATCAGATAATATAACATAACCTTACAACGAATTTCCAAAATGTATTTGAAATGCGAACAAATTTTGAGAAGAAAAAAAAACGCTTTCTTTACAACAAAGAAAGATTTTTGTTTGAGAATATGTAGCTTGCAGCAAAGAAAAATCTGAAAAATTATGTTTCGTGTCACTACACATTTCTTTTAAAACCTTTCTTTGAAAGTGATATCTGTTTCTTTATAGCGAAGATAATATCATGTTAATATTAATTTTGTGTTAAAAATTCAACTAACTTTACTATAAATATTTAAAATAAAGTATTTTAATAGTAATACAAGTGTTGCTACGATTATTATAACGTTCAAGAATCTTACACAGCAGGAAGGCGCTAGAAGCCGCGCGTGAGGCACGGCAACAAGCTGGCGATAAGGTCTAGACCAGCTCGTGTGTTAACAACAGTAACGCCTTTATGCGCGGCCCGCGAAAACTATGAGCAGTGTTTTGGTCTTTGGCTTTTTCTTACGTGACTATAAACGGTGACTTCCAGCGCGTGCTTCTATATTTTTGTTTTACGACTCTTTGGTATTTTTTACGTGACAGCAGTCTGAAAAAGTTGTTGTAAGCAATTTGAGGCACCCTGAAACATGATAACTAGAAAACAAAAACAGAGAAGCATAGTTTTAAATGTGTCATATTTTCGTGCATGTAAACAGATGGATGGCGAAGACGCTAGCCTGGCCACCGAAACATCGCAGCCGCGCAAAAATGTGCTGCCCACTTGGGTTTTATATTCTCCAACCTGCAAGTACTGTTTCTGTAAGTACTTGTACATCTCTGTCTACGTGTTTTAGTAATTAGTAGCCTAGTGGCCGTTTCCCACATTTTATATATTTACATGCAATGTAAAGGTTTTCAGCTTTAGTTTTACAGTGGTTACCCGTTTATTACACAATTTAACCGAGAACTAGGAAGACGAATTAAACTAGCACTCCAAGTACAACAAAGGACACACACACACACACACACACACACACACATATATATATATATATATATATATATATATATATATACAGGCTGTAAATAAAAGTATGTTACAAACTTCGTGTGGTGATTCCTTGTTGAAAATGAAATACAGCTACGTAAGACGACTTTTCGCTTAGCACACTTCGTAAGGGAGCAATACGCCCTCGAAAAACGAATTTCAAACTAGTTTATTGGTACAAAATCGTAAACAACGTAACATTAAATCATAATTCGCCAGATACTGTGTTCTGCAAACACTTATCGACAGTCCGTGAAAAATGTGTTTCGAATAACTTACACCGTCATCAAAATAATGGGGGTGGTCACCCCCTTTCCGGCTTAGACGTTGGTGCCATCAGATGTTATGGACATGCAATGCTATAATTTGTATCAAGAGACCCCGATGAACAAAAAAGGTCGTCTTGTTGTTACACTGTAAAGTGAAGCATGTCCGAGAAAATGACCAAAATACATTACGTAGATTTAGTCGGCTGACACTTAGGCAACACACAATACACCGAATGATACGGTACTGAAAACAAGTGTAGCAAATACTTTACTGCAATTAAAACGTGCACAGCCGCATAAGTGATACATGTTTACATGAATACCACAACAAGCGCTCGAATGTTCGACCACCTTCAGTAATACATGCATTGCAACGAAGCAACAAGGACAGTCGCACATGCTGGAACAGGTTGGCATTCGTCCGTATCACTTCGCCTGCTGCAACGATGCGTGTGACGAGCTCCTCGGCCGTGTCCACTGGCGTCTAGTAGATAAGGCTCTTCATGTGTCCCCACAGGTAGAAATCCAGGGGTGATAGATCAGGGGAGCGAGGAGGCCACGTGACAGGTCCTCCCTGGAAATACTTGGTTGAGGTACTCACGAACAGCACGAGCATTGTGAGGTGGCGCCCCATCGTGTTGTAGCCACATGCGGTCACGTATCAGCAGCGGTACGTCCTCAAGCAACTCGGGCAGAGTGTATTGCAAGAACCGTAGGTACACGTAGCCATCAAGAAGTGCTGGTAACATGTACGGTCCTACTAAGGTATCATTGACTATGCCCGCCCACATGTTGACCGAAAACCTCTCTTGATGGAATCGCACAACCCTGCCATGTGGGTTTTCTTCAGCCCACACATGGCTGTTGTGAGCATTGTACACACCATGAAGTGTGAAAGACGCTTCGTTTGTAAAGAGAACATACCTGGGAAACTCTGGGTCACGAGCTGTCTGCTGCAAAAACCATGCACACAAATCATGTCTGGATTGATAGTCTCGTGGCAGTAATGCTTGCTCCCTACATGCCCATTTCTTGTAAATGCTTCACTTTACAGTGTAACAACAAGACGACCTTTTTTGTTCATCGAGGTCTCTTGATACAAATTATAGCATTGCATGTCCATACCATCTGATGGCTAGGGCCCGGTAGTTTTCGCGAAAAGATTTTTGCCCCACTTTGTTTCAGTGACTTACGTGCTCACCTGCACCTCAACTTCATGATTATTGGCAGAGTGTTTTGTGCAGAGTCATTATTCATTTGACTGTGCCAATCAGTACATTGATAACTGTGACACAGCACGTCTATGATTTGCGGCTTTAACCTCCAGACGTTGTA
>PNEQ01057045.1:0-21601 GCA_003012365.1 Medauroidea extradentata
TTCTCGCTTAGCTTGCCTAAAAATCGTCTCCCCTACAGTTATATTGCCTAAAGTCGTTTTGCCTAAAATAATTTAGCCTAAAGTCGTTTAGCCTAATGTAGTTTTGCCTAAAAGTAATTTTGCCTAAAGTCATAGTGCCTAAAGTCGTTTTGCCTACGATTAGGCAAAACATTTTTAGGCGAAACGACGGGTACCCTACGACTTGACCATTCAAAATGTCAGGCGAGTGGTCAGAACCGAGTGACTTGGCTGTGTCGCATACGACTGAGCCATGAAAATGGCAAAGTGGGTTGAAATATCATTGTTGTAATATTTAAGTAGCGTTATGTTTAATCGAAATTTTTATTTTCTGAAATTTTGTCATGTGAACATAGAGAAACAATTAGTGTTGGATGCACATTACCCTGCAATTTTTTCATGTGAACATAGAGAAACAATTAGTGTTGGATGCACATTACCCATGTTTAGTACTGCGATTGTGATACCAAAATAACCAACAAGAAATAATTATGAACAAAAATATGCGAGAATTTGGGATTTACATTTACTGACCAATGTTAAATGGTTTTGTAACAAGACTACCTAATTCATACACGCTAAACCCTCAAATATCCAAGTAAAATGTCCAAGTCACAGTTTTTAACATATCTTTTGCCATGTAGACTTTGCTAGAGATCATTATACCTCGTGAAAATAATGTTTGAACGTTATGTCAAGGGTGCTATGGTACCACAATTATATGGAAATAAAATAATTATGACATTGCTGCCAGTACATAAATAAAAATAAGGCACTCAAAATTCACGTACTCATTAGGTTATAATACAATAGTTTTGAGGTTAAATTATCTAGCCTTCAAATGCATTCTCATAGATATAACCAACTGTATTTGAATAAACGTTCGTTTTAACCTAAGAGTAAATATACTGTAGGGGGAGTATCCTCTATACAGCTGCGTACGAAATTGTGTTCAACATGTGTCAAGTAACTTAAGTGAAATATGCACAGGAAATTTGAAATAACATTGAGAGCCAAGATAATATTTGCTAAGTAATCACAACTATGTTGGGTTATTTTGGTACCATATAAATATATGAACTAAGGAGAACATACTACCATATTATCGCATAGTATAATTGCGTAGAAATTTCAGAACGACAAATGTAAACCATGTTTGCCACGTTACTGTTTTTTGTAAAAAGGAAATATTAGCTACATACTTACTATATGGTTTAAACCGAGATCTTGGTGACACCACATGACTAAATATATATTCTGGAAGGTACGACATGAGTTTCAAACAACGCGACTGCATTTTTACGCCAAGAAAACATGGATAAACTACACCAAACTCTCGAGCATGTTCGACACACATTTGTGACGTCATGTTCCCTCTACTATATATTACCTCAATGGTTTTAACCAACGAACTATATAATAAACACAGAAGGGCGGAAGCCGCAATCTCCAAGGCTCTGAGGTGAAGCCCAATTGAAAGTGATACTTTGACCCTAGATAAAATGGCGGACTCATATCCGGCCAAGAGACGAGAGCGATTATGATAATTTACACACTATTACGGTATAATATATTACAATAATTATTGGAATTTACCCCTGATTTTAGCGGGAATATAGTGGAGCTATAAAGTAACGGATTTTATGTGAACATATGACGGATTTTAAACATATGTTGGCCACACTGCTGTTCGCCATGTTTTCTTGGGTCAAAACAGCCGTTCAATTGGGCTTCACTATACGTATTTACAATATAAACTTGATGAAAGTAAATAAAAGTTTTTTACCTGTGAAAAGTTAACCCTCTGCAACTACCGAATCTGCTTGTGCAGCCGAAAGTTGCACAAGCTTACACCATAACATTTTATTTAAAGAATAACTAAAACAGTTCAATTCAACTCAATGTTAAGTGTGTACGTTTTTGCCAATATTATGTCGTCTGCTAGATGCTTCACATTTGCTCAAACGCTTCCACTCCATAAGACTACTACCTCCATGGGCAGACCGGACCCTCAGTGCAAGTGGAAGAAGTGGGGGAGTGGCAGCATCCCGGCAGGAGGCGGTGTCACTCTTGGAGGGAGGGTAATTCACTTCTTCCCCTCTCAGCATTTTTGCACAGCGAGGAGAGCACGCTTGTTCCGGGGCTTCACGCGCTGCTGCGTAGCTGGGTCACCCAGGCAACTTATATCTAGGTACTTACACGATGAAGCCTGCTTCGGATGTTACCGTAAGTTTGATTTGGAAATGTCCGGTATCGCGACCTCTCCTTGCCCCCCATCTAAGCCATTGCTGTCCGGTACTCACCCCACCTCCTCTATACTAACATCGCAGCATTAGACAGCTGTCGAGTCTCGCCATGTCTCCTTGTTAAACACAAATCACAATACAGCAAAATATAAAGTAAAACTGCTGGGAAAAATTTGAGAGATTTTAAAAAAATTATTTACTACAAAATGTAATCATTATATCATATTGTAAGCAGAACATAGTAAAACATAAAGTGCAAACGTTGAACAGATTTCAGATATTTAAACACATTTTTACAAACTCACTTTCTTGCTTCTTTGTCTATTCGGTAACAATAAACAGTATATTGATTTAGGGTTTTATTAACTCGCTTTCTGGTCTCGCTGTTCGGTACAAATTTTGTAATCGCTTTTTAATCTCAATTCCTGATGAGCTAGTCATGAAACTTTAGACGTAGCTCAGAACTGGATGATGTTGCAATATAAGAGCGGAAAATTGTAATAAAATTAGTACTAAGTTTAATACATATGATTGCAAAATTTCACTCACACAAGACTTAAATGCAGGAAATAATTTTAAATAAACATATATTCAAATATACCACAATTGTAAATACTGACTGTAAAGTACAAAATAATTTATCCAATGAATATATTTGAAAGATTTAACAAAAAAAAGTAATGTGGGGTGCTTGTTATAGATAGGTTATGTATGAATAGTTCGCCTAAGTTATTAATAATTAACAATTTTATTGCACTGCAAATGATATTAACAGTTCTCTGAATTTTCTCAATGACAGCTACTCTTTACATTCCTTGTTACTATCTACTGCATGCGTCCCCTGGTTATTTTCGTTTGAAATCTTATACATTGTTTAATGGGAGAAATTATTTTGTATTTGTTTAGTCAATTTTAAAAACGTAATATATTAAAAAAATTATTTAATATGTTTCAACAGAGTAAATACTACAAAAACACAACAGTTTTAACATATTAGCTTTGCAAAGAAATAAATTGTACTACAACTGTTAAAAAATTTGAGATTTTTTACCATATAGCCTAATTACTTAGAAAAAACAATTATTTTCAGCATTTTAACAGAACAGAACAAAGCACGAAATAACAGCTTTTAAGAAAAATTTAGATTTTATAAACAAAATAATCACTACTTAAAAACAATAATTTTAGTATAGTAGCACCGCACAGCAAAACATTAAATGTAACAGCTAAAAAAAATTGCAATAAAAAAAATTTTTTTTTACAAAAACAAAGCATTTTGACGGTGACTTAGAAGTCTTGTATTTAATTTTTTAGAAGAGGCAATATTTTCCAAAATATTGTGCCCATTCCGCTATAAAAAAATATCTTCTTCCTCTCATTTTAACCAAAAAATATGCTGAAATAATTATGTCTCTTCTCTGTTTACCCACCGAGCGTTAAGGAGCATACGTGTTCGATTCCAGTCTTTGGTCATCATGATTTCTGTTTTCTATGGTTTCCCAATATCACTTTAGACGAATACTGGGATGGAGTTCTTAACAAAATGTCACGACCGATTCCTTTCCAAGTTCCTTTGAACTATTGTTGTGTATGTGTTACCGTTTCTAATGATCTTGGTTGTCGACCAGACGTTAAGCCCACTTCCTTCCCATTTTCGCACTCAAGATGCTTCTGCTGTAAGTACCAATCAAATATGTATTTCTTAAGAGTGTGTGGTAGATAAATAAACGCTGAAAACATCAATTGATTTCTACGTTTGTTTCAAAGCCAATATGGATAAAATACTCAATGACAATCCCAGATAATAGTATTAGCCAACTTTATGAGTAAATATTTATCCAGAATTACTAATTCGTCATGCATCATCTCATCTGCTGCAGTTAAATGCACCAGGTTCCGGCATCAGAGATCCTGCCTTAGAAGTTCGTAACACAGGAAACAATTTTGTTTAAAACGTTGGCTAAAACTAAGACTAGGATTGCTATTGTTTATTCTTCGCAAATTTGCTTCAAGAAACCTACAGTTATAGATTCATGCTTTTAGCGTTGAATTATATGTACCATGCCCTCTTAAGGGGCTTGGACACCTGAAACATGAACAGCGTTGTAGCGTGTCGTGCTACATCTATTTTTTTTTTTATGAAAAATAGCTAAACTTATTCTAAAAAAAGAATACACAGTTAAAACTAGGCTTCTAACACTTTAAAAATGCAACATGCTAATTAGAAACATGTTTTTGAGGCCCTTTAAAATGGCTAAAAATGGCTTTGTTTTTAAATAGCTGATGAAAAAATTCTACCCAGATTTGTAAAACACAATGTCAAAAGCATGTGTTAGTCTTTATTACAAACTTTTCTCAAGTAAAATTGTAGGGTCACCACTTTTAAGTCCTGTAGGAAAATGTGTAGAAGGAAAACACTGCTCGCCATGCAGTTTGGCGCGCCGCGAATAAAGGCAATGCTGTTATCGTCGAGTGTGGAAAGCTGAACCTTATCGCTTCTCTGTCTCCGCGCATCAAACGGGCAAAATTACATCAGGTGGAACAACAGACCTCTTATCCTATACACAACACATACAAGTGCAATTGTATTAATTGTTTTATGTATGTTGTTAACAGTAGTCCACAGGATGAAAATAAACAAAACTAATCAAATAAGTATATTCTTCATAGAGTACAGAGAGTATCGCACCTGAAGCCATTAACCAATTTTCAAGACGATTAACGATTATCATTGTTCGCAGCTCTCTGTTGTTAAATGGAAAGGGAACTAAATTAACCCCTTGCCCCACCACTTCTAATGACCCCGTGTTTTAGTTTAACACAGTACGAATCAAATCGAAAATGTGATTTTGTTGACACTCTTCTGCATAAATGTAACAGAATTTTGGTCAAAACTTAACAATGCTACACTAAACAAATTAATGCAACAATAAGAAGACAATTACTGCAAGTAAGTTTCATATTTCATATATACTACAGCGTTGCCTTCAGAAAGAACATAATATGAGTATTAATAATATGGTTGAATTTGACTTCGAAAATTAATCTACTAATATAGAAATAATCTAAAACTACGATCTGAGCATTTAATTCTTCCTAAATTGAAATTATTATGTTCGTAAATTTTTAACTGGCATTCATTGGCTAATAAAATCATATACACTTTAAAACTAATACACGATGCAAGATAAATACTTTTATTCGTTACGGGGTCCTTGCAAAGTGTAGAAGGAAGTATCATACAAACAGTATCATTTCTAGTTTTTTTTTTTCTGGTCGACGTGGCTTCTACAACAATGCACTGTAATATTTCTCTATTAGTGAAATACAATATCAAACTTTTTAAATTAGGGCTGGGGAATGGAGGGCAGGCCTGTGTTGTTACAGGTGGGTGGGGAGAGGGGAGAGGCTTGGCATGCTACACGTGCGTTGCTGCAATACCTCGCGTCTGCGACGCGTTTAGTGTTTGCGCATGCACAGACTTACGTTCTTTAGAAGAGGGGCAAGGGGAAGTGGACTGGTCAGCCGTACCCGAATCATAGTTACGTAATCAACCGAAGCTGGCTTCATTGTGCAAGTACCTAGACATAAGTACCCAGGCCGGGTGGTGAGGCGCTGGGGAGGGGGGATTATGCCTCATGATTGCACAATGTCTGGTTGACTTCCTGCTTCTCCTGGAACTGTACAGCCGGCGTCCCCTGGATTTGCGCATAAAATACGCTGCAAAATCTGGATTTTCTCGGCTATTGCAGTGATAGCAATGATCTGGAGGTACTGAAGCCTTTATGTCCCAAAAGTTCGGGCAACATATAACGAATGATTATGACATTTACTCGTTAGGTGAGGATGTGGGTGACAAAGTTAAGGGAATGGACCGCCCAGCAGGCAGAGCTGAGATGGACAATGGGGAAAAGGGTACATGGTAGAAGCTGCGGGGAAAATCCCTTAGATGATTACGATGATCCCAGGGTTGACAGGTCGACGACCACGGGGCAGGCTATGTACCAGTGAATTGTTGCACCCTCCAATGATAGATTCTTCGGAGACTTGTTTGGGCCAGTCTCCATGCCACAACACACTCGTAAAATAGGTACACTACACGTCACTAGAGATGGGGTGAGCAACTACTACATAAATACAAAAAATAGGATAAGTTTTGTGGTTTACTCACCATAAACAATTTACTGGTCCGTGCTGATGGCCAATGCCAGTTGAGCGGGCCTGGAACATAAATCCCTCCAGTGGGTTGCACGGGAAAAATACACTAGGCTGGCGGCGAACTTACGAGATAAATTTAAGCACCTGGATGCTGTGGCAGGCAGGGGATGAGGAGCCCAGGGTAAAATCAACAAGAAAGGTTCCGGTACCTAAACTAAAACTTGACTATTGAAACTAAAATTACTGGTGCAAAACAGGTGAACGACACGGGGTACACGAGGCATCAGTCTCCTCGCAGCGTCAATTTCCGACTGACTAATGGCATACAACCCCTCGTGAAGCCACGCTCTTGAGAGAGCTTGACTTGTTACACAAGACAAAACTGGCACTGGAAAAATAGTAAAAACTTAAACTAGACATTATTATTCCTCAGCAATGTCACATGTTGGATCATTGTCCCGTGTTACATCATGTTCATGCAGAAGAATACAAAGACACAGTATAGCTGATGCAAAACTGACATAGATAGATAATGGTGATTGAAAAATTAAAGAAAAATATCACAAATATATTTTAAAAAACATAGACAATAATAAGACATTTGAAAAAGGTAGAAATGTAAATGCATTTCCTGTGCATCCAGAGAACTGCTGTATTTGTGTTAATTAGTGACGTGTGACAAACACACATAACACTGAAACCATTAAGCAAAACATTGAAATTTACAATAACACTAAAGAAAACACCACACACTCAAAAACCGTGTCACACATTTTCCCACCCCCTTCTCTAGGTGCTGAGCAACGAGGTGGGTTTCCTCAGGAGTACTTGGCAGTGCAGCAGACGAGCTAAGGCAAGGGGGCGTATTTGGACAAGCGTCGTGTGCCTTTTAACATGTATAAACGTAGCCACCACGGTTTGACGGAAACATCCCCATCTCCTGTCAAACTGCCATGCTCACATCAGTTTTAGTCTGGTCAACTGAGAGTAGGTCACTACATTTTGTGATTATGAAACCACATAATTTCTGTCTGTTTTAAGTTTTTTGTTTCCTGGAACCTTTTTCTTCATCTTGCCTCGTCCCAGAGATTAACGTGTTTTGGTATGGTCGCCCTGTTACAAAACAATTTAAGGCTCTAATCATAACAGCCCACATAATTTTACACTGAACTGTACAGTTGGCGTTTTCGCTCCTTTTTTCCCATATACCTTGTGGTATCCGGCTGAAAATGGCACAAACATCATTGGTGATGCGTGTAGGGCATATTCTGATAACGTAAACACCTTTAATTTACTAGATGAACTGTCAGTGATTCGTGCCCAAGGCTTAGGCACAACTCCAGCCACTTCTCTAGGAGCTTCCATACATGCAGAACAACAGCATAGACACAGGGGTAGCCATGCGGCCGTCGACCCACAGTCAGCTTCGACGAACAGGCAACATCTTCAGGGCACTGGGGATGTTATTAGCCACAATCCCTTGCTGGGACGGGCCCTGACCCCTTATGCTCCCTACACAAGCTGTTATTACTGAATTGCAAACAAGTGGAAAGCACCATAAAAAAAAGTGAGTTAAGTGCAAATGTTTTTAAATGTTTACGAAAACCAAATTGGATCTAATCGATAGAGTAGACTACTTTAAAATTGGGCAATTATGTTACGAGTGATAAAAATGTACTGACCTGCAAGATCTCTTATTATTCAACTCAATCACATCGCCAGATCCACTTAACTCTGCCCTGCTTGGGAGCATGTTAGATAACTGCCAGCAGACGAAAAACAGGAAGGCACCCATTATAAGTAAACAATACAAGCTCCGGCATGTGTACATAAAAGAAAATAATGTTGTAAGATATCTTGAGCAAATTTTCACAAACAATATGATGTTGGACTGTAGTATTATTGGACAAGAAGTCTGAAGGGTTGATCAAGTAAAAATATCGACAGAAAACGTAATTCAGGTATGGGATAAATTTTGTAATTAATAATTAAGTTACAAGGCATTCTAAACTGATCAGTTTTTAACATTTCAACTTTAGTTGCATACACCTTTTCCAAAATTCACCAGTCGATCCATGAAACACCAAGTATATTTGTTGAGGCCATTACCAAACATCAGATAATTTTTTTTTTTATTTTTGTAATGAACTAAATGGGATGAATTTACTATTATTATTTAATATTATACCATGATAGAAATCTTAACTTTATACTTTGGTACCATATGTAAGAGCAAATATAGTTTATAATTGAAAATTTACAAATAAAATAAACTATATATTTTTGCATTTCAGTACAAATTTTAAAATACAAACAATTTTTCAAGCAAAAAATACTGGACATTTGCTTTTTTAGATATGACATTTGACAATAATTTAAGTTTTCAAATGTTTTTTGAGAGATTGTATCCAAAAATTCACCGGTAGAAGTTATGGTGCACTTCCACCAGACTCACAGAATTTTCAGGTAGTTTGAACCGGTGGATACATTGATTCAACTGGCTCGAGCAAAACGGTAATTTACAAACTTGTAGTGTACACCAGTGAAGTTACGAATTCGTGGAAAGTAAACTTTCAATGAATACAAAAAGCAGCTGTTATTTCTCTGATATCTTTTTTTGACTTTGCAATATGTTACTATGTAAATTTTTGTACTGTAACTTATGTATTAGTAGTACGCAACTGTAATGCTGTGATTGTATGTTATACTAGTACAAAAAGATATTATGCAAGGTTCTAACCCAGTCTAATAACACAAGCCTGCTAGAACAGGGACTGAAATTACTGCTTCTGCAGATTTTGCTGTAATTCTTTTAAAAAGGTCTACAAGATACTACTGTTCAGATTTATGTCCGCTCGGAAGAAAATGTTAATATCATATGACTGAGTGAATCCACACGTGCGACCAATACTACCTATAGCGCATTTATACTAGAATTTTAGACTGGATTAAAATACCCGACCTGTATTCCCCAACAACAAAGGGACATTAAGACATATTTCGGAAGACAGGGACTTCAGCTTGCATGCCTACAAAAACGGTCGCTAAATAAGGAGTAGGTAATCCATCCAGAGAAAAATGCTACATGAAATAAAAAAAATGTTACCTAATTTTTATTTTAACAGAATTTTTGGGCAAACACTTACGGTTCTTGTGGCCTTAAATATAAACATGCTTTTTCAAGACTCTTGACTCAATAATTTCTTCTCGTACGAAAAAGTAGGTGTTTTATGGTTTCTTTTAGCAAGTAAGTGGTTAATATAAAGTCCACGTGAGAGTTTGTGCCTGTTAGCTGCAAAAATGTAGACCTACGTATTACCAAAAGAAAATGCCATAAGACCTACGCCTATATATTTCCTGGTCACTAAAGTATACTTGTTTAATATGTGTTAATCAACAAAAGGAATTAAATCTGATCTGGGGAATTAGGCCTACCCATGTTTGTTTATTACTTATGCTGTTTATTTTTTTTTTTTTTTTTTTCTGTTTCGGTTGTGAGAGCACAAATTTTTGCTGTGTAGTCTACAATAAATATGTTAATAAGTTTTTAAAAGTATTGTGAGTCGTATGATTATGATAACACTAATATTTCAGAGGTAGGCCCTACCACAAAAGGCAAGTTTTTTTTGTACTCTACTACCTGAAACTTAAACTAGGCCTATACGGCTTTATTATCTGATAGTGCAGAACCAAATTGAAGGAAACACGAAAAGTAATTGTAATAATGTTGGAAGGAATTATTTTATTAATTATTTTATAGTTAAAATATGTTTGTTTGCACTGTCATAAGCTCTTGCAACGTCAATTGTTGTAACCAAATAAGCTACTATTATTTAATATTTTTAGATGTCAAGTAGAAAACGTAAGTTACCCAAACATGCTTGTTTATTTTTGGTAATGCCATTAAATGTTACAATTTTGATCATACCTAAGAAAATATACAAAAAAAATTATGTTAACTTTTAACAGGCTATCCATTACTGTAATATGAAATAATTCCATTAACATTGCCCACCTGACCCTAGTAAGATTAATGTGCAGCTAGTATAGAAAATAAATTATTTGTCTGAGAACCAAAAAAAATACCTAAAGAAAACCACATCACACTTTGGATGTTACTACACTCATACCTTAACTGTTGACATGTTTTGATTGTCGGCTGGAAAGCACATGGTGGTGGAAGGATACATAATGTTTTTATTTACATTGTCCTACTTTTTTATGATCTGTTAAATAATGGAATTCTTATACGGTATGGACAGTATGTACTCAATATATACCTAAATTTAATTTGTCTTTATGAAAATGACTATAACGACTAAAACTGCTTATTTATTTTACATGCATAGTGCACGAGAAATACTAGTAGTGTAAACATGCACGTCTGACAAATGACTATGCAGGAATCAAACATTTGGCTATAATTTTCGTGACATACCAAAATAAAGGTACAGTAGAGCCCCAATTTAACGAACTCAGTAATAACGAAAACCGCTATTTAAAGAAAGAGTTTTTAGGAACCTTCAAAAAATAACAAAAAAATTTATGAAATAACTAAGTGACTTTGATGAAACTAAATATAAATTGTAATGTAAGTCGGTTAAAAATACTACCACTGACCGCAGTACATACTTATTTCTCCGTAGATAAGCTTAAACCAATCGTCGAGAGAAAAAAAAAGTTAAAATTATTAGAAAACTTTGGCTGTAGGAGTGACTCTGAGATAAGCACGTGTGGCAGAGCGAGCGACACTGTGTTGCACAATAAGAGTGCCTAGATCCTCATCCTAGCAGCTGGCGACTGAACAAGCATCTAGGAACCCAGTCACCACTGTGCTGTGGTGGACAGCACAGGAACTATAATTCACAGATAGAGCTTCGTGGCTCCGTTAGAATGTGCTGCAGTGTAGCGTGCTCTATTGATGAAATTCTTTTACAGACAGAATGCAGTGCCGCGAGATAAAACCAGCGACTTTATAAAAAATACGTAATTATATTATTTATACAAACTCTTAACAAGAAATTTATTACCATAAATGTAAATAATTTGTTTCGTCGACACTAAAAACAGGCTCGACTGCAAAGTATTTTTAGAAAGCAGAGCAACCAGTTTGTTTCACGTGCGTTGCTGCCTATAAGCTACAATGGTCGCCGCCACACGTATTTAGTTAGTATTTTACAGTTGCCTAAACTGTATAATTCCCAAAAACTATTTCACAATACATGACATAATATTTGTCATTTCCACATAAGTGAAACAATCTTGTATTATTTAGACTTTGCAAACTCTGATGGTTGTTCGCTTAGTAGGTAAAAAGGATTGTATTTATATTCAAATCATATTGGCAACCCTACTTGCATACTTTGCATGCATAGTGGCTGAAACTTTGCTCATGTGCGTGAATATATATTTTGTTGAAAAATAGGATGGGCTCTACCTACGACATTCAGTATGGAATTCTGTCTGGAACCATCGTAGCTGTGATACACACTAACGCAGTGCTATTTGCACTGAATTTGGTACAGAATTCTATGCTGAATTATGAATGTGTACTGAGCATTACACTTTTTCACTACCAAAACAAGCAACAACTCATAGAGGAATAGATAACAGTACATGAAACTTTCAAGACCATTACAGTACTGCCACCTATCCTTCATAAAAGCATTATTTCTGAATCAAAGTTATTAAAATAACTTCAAACACATTCTATTAGGTAGCAGGCAATGTTGTAGACCTATGGTGGTCAAAGTATTCCCCGTAGTCAAAGTAACCCCAATCTGTAGTAGTAAAATATGTTTTAAGTTTTTATGATTTGAAACAGTCTTACAAAACATTTTTAAGTCCTATAGAGTCAATATTTATAACCACGTCATATAGGACAAAAATTCTTTTTTCCAGATTGTTTTAAATCAGAACAATATTTTACACCCAGTTAAAAAACGGTGCATAGTTTAATGATGCGGAACAACGTTACAAAATCGGAGAGGGAACCTTTCTCCAATTTCTATTTTTCGAGCAGTAAAAAAAATCATCAACAATAAAAAATTTAATTAACATAAAAATTTTTATTGTAACGGTTGAGCTATCAACGTGTATATTTGCAACCAGGTAAATATAAACCGGAGAAAATTTTGCCCTTCTACCCACCAGGATTTTAAGGACTTAACACACAGGCCACCAGGACAAGGATGGAATACAACTGAAATGATAAAGAACAGGACTGACAAGCTTCGGGACAGGCAGTGGACTAATGCGAAAGGAAACCTGAATTAGTCAAGTGAGGGGGCAGAAGGGATGGGTAGCGTAATACAGAGAATGGCAGCCCAGTTAGTGAACAGAGGCTTGGTGCAGGCGGTAAATGAGAAGAGGAGGAATGGTCTGCACTTGAGGCTAAGGAGGTGTGATGCGCGTGCTGTCATCTTTACCACTTCCCCACTTCTAAGGCTTTAAACGAACTAAATACATTCACCCGGGCGCTCACCTTAAGACAATGCAAACTGTCCTTATGCTTATTAAGTTGAATTCTCAATTATTTTTCAGGACATAAAACCTTAATGTTAAAAAAAATTTATGGTGAATGGGAATGGTTAATAAAGAAGTGAAGCATATTGAAATTTATCACATACAGTGCTTTTGATACATTTTCAAAAATATTCTTAAAACATAATAAAACACATTCTCAATAACACACCAGTGCTATAACAGGAAAAAAAAACATATACACCACCAAGAACTTAATTACAAAACCACATTTACCAGAATATATATATGTCCTTAAAATACCTTTAACATAAATTTCTGTGATGTATTTGTTCAAAAAGAGAGTCTAATTTTCTTAGAAGAAGAACCCCTGAATTACAGCATTTGTTAACACTGTATTATGTAAATAAAGTATTTAAAGATTATCAAAATATGAGCATACTCTGAATGCATGAAAAGCAGTGTTACACTACACAACATATGATTATTTACCAATATACAGCCACATTTGAAAACTGCAGCTTTATGCACAGTTTTATTACCACTGTCCAGCACAGCAAAAATAAAAAATGAGGTTAAATGTGTACTACAGTCTTTGCAAAAGAATTTCTCTCAAAATAACTGCAATGTATGACCACACAAAATACATTCTCTATCACATTCATGTATCTGAACGAGCTACAAAATTATTAACATCACAGCCAAGATCTAAAAAAGTTACAGTCCCTGAATCAGTTTCAAAAACATTAATATAGTGTCTTTACAAGATCTTGGAAATCAGAGCTCAATCTGTAAATATTGAAAACCAATTTTAAAAAAAAAATTAAAATACTTGCAGTACTTATTATGTAATGTTGACAAAAAAAACATAACAGAGAAAGGAAAATTTAGCGAATTTAGTGACTTGCACATTATAACCAAATATCTTATGTAAACTCAAGCCCTGATCATTTGACAACTAGCTGCTACTCAGTGGAACAGCGGACAATGGACAAAAAAACTGGGCTTAAGAATGAATAGGACAATGGATTCTAGCATGCGAGTCATTGAATTCCTGAAAAGTGTATTGTTTAAACATGAAGCTGATTAAATCTGTTTTTGTTTCAGCAATATCTGACACATAAACTGGTATAACAACACACTAATGCTTAAATTAATACACATTGGTTGATCAAAGTGTGCATACAAACTATTTGGATAGAGCATATCACGCTTAGATTGCAGTATAGAGTTATATGAACATCATCTCTCTCTTTTCAATGCATGGTAACTTCCATAAGCACTGTCCTTGTTTTGGCATGCGCTGTTGCCAGAAAGCCCAAAATTTTCAAACTGTAACTTTGATCTTAACATTTTTGCATATTGTATAGCATCGAAATAAGCATCGGGTGACATATTTGTTTCGTCATTTACACCATTCTAAGGGGTTTAAAAAAAATTCAAAATCAAAGATTTTGAACTCGGAACAGTTTTCATGCATCCTTAAATATGTCACATCATAACTTACGAATCAAAAGAAACATCGTGTATGTCTGGACGCCAATGAAGAAATCTGAAGGCTTAACTTTGTTTTATTAGTTGTACAGAATATTTTTTTAACATTATGCACATTTTATAACAAACTGAAACATCAAAAAGTTGGTCAGTTAGAAACTTTTTTGCTATTGAAGTTAGATGGGGACGAAAGCGAGGAAGTTGTTCGTAATGAGCTAAATCTGTTTTTAAAAGAAACACCACTACAATAGCTTTAACCATTTTCTTATATATAGCATAAAATGTGTTGCGTATTAGGTCAACGTGCTCGTCCTGCAAGCCAAGACATCTGACGAGCACTGGAAGCAGAGATGAGAGTTGCGACATAATTCTGTCGCTGTGACATGAATGTCGCAGTTCCAAATAGCTGCGACTTTGTCGCTGTTGATTTTCAGTAACAAAATTTTTTTAATACCTTTATTGACGAAAGTTAAGATTACTCATAACGTAAAGAAGACATGGTGAATCATCATGTTGATGTACTGATTTTACAATTTTATATTGTGTATTTTTTTCTGAAATGTACTACAATCGTAAACATTATATGCTAGAACCAATATAATAGTGTCACTGCCTCTAAATGTATACCTAATTTTTGAAATTTCTATTCTGCAAATCATTATCCTTTAAATTTCTCTACCGTATAAGAATAACATATTTTATTCAGTGGTATCAGTATATTGCATTAAATAAAATTCAATGTGTCGTTTCAATTTTAAAAGTTTTTAAATTATGTTTTATGTTCATGAACAAAAAAGGCAAACTAATACAAATTAATCACGTTTAAAAAGCGATGCTTCCTTCAAATAACCAGAACATATTGTTTTGCGTGTCGTCACTATCAGCGACAACTTCTATGTCGCCTGCCGTGAAGTTCCTGCTCGAAGAGCAGCACACTGTCGCGTGTCGCTGCAAGGTGTATATGAGACACACCACTTGAACTGCTCCATTGTTCCCCGCCTCGACTCACGACACATCAACTTGTACCTGCTAGGCAGCTAGGCAGTGTGAGCAACCTAAAAATCGCTTGTCCCGGCAAATATCGTGCAGCGACAAGCTACAGCTACGTCGTGACCTTGAGTCGCAGCATGGAGTGATGTAGCTGTTCAAATGGCGTGTTGTATACACACCTAACTGCGACAGTGTGTCGCTCTTCAAGAAGGACGGAGCAACGTGGGAAAGCTTGTCGCATGTCACAGCTACTACGTGCGCGGCCCAGTGCGCCAAGCTCGTACAGAATAATACGATGAAATGCTTAGCAAACTGTTGGTTGTTATCCTTAGATTTTTAGATGCCAAAAGCAATACAAATATTTTGACAAATTTCTAAAAATATTAATATTTTATACGTAACACCAAATATTTCATTAAAAGAAAATTCTATATCTTTAGCCCAACGTACAAAAAATTATGCAGTTAACCCTTTGTTCTCATACACTGATATTTGTCGTAGCAGTGCGTAAAATAAATCCATTTATAAATATTTTCGTGCTGAAATTCAATGACAGTTATTATAAATGCATGGCAAGCTTCTAATATGCAGGAACTTAAGGTACAGAAAGAGGTCAACAGATGGCAACACAAGCGGCCGTATGTATCGAAGCATCAATGACGCCGAAACAGCTTGTCGCTATTGCGGCCCGGCTCTGCGACTTTTAGACACGGTCGCAGAAGCAACAAGCGACAAGTCTTGTCGCAGCGACAGTTTATTTTCCCCATCCCTAGCTGGAAGTTCCATTACCTTTACTGATAGAGCTGTTCTGCCAGGGTAGGATAATAATAACATAAAGCTTCCTTTGGTCAGCAGATTTGTTTCGTCCCGTATCTTAAACAAGCCGAGTAGTGTACACGTGTCACACGGCACGGCCACGTGATGTGTTGTGTCCAGTGACTGATTTCGTTAATGTGTGATTTTTTGGTTAACACTTATTTGTAAGGAAAGTTAACACCCGAAGACACAATATAGACAAACTACGAGGGAAGGAGAGGAATAGTGTGTTGAACATATCCCAGTATTTTTCACATAAATACTATTAATACTATTAAGGAAGTGTTCTAATTAACCGGCTGTTCTAAGCGAAACATTTACACTCTTAGGATGAAAAACAGCAATATGGTAGGTACATTTAACTAACCTGCAAAGTTGATACCGAAAATGAAAGACAAAATTCTCCTAGATAAATTTAAGACTATTATCTATAATTTCTGCTCCTTGTTCGATAGTTATTTTTTGCACATTAAAATTGCATTATTATTTAAAGTTCGTAAAATAAATTATACAGAAATGATATAAAAATAGGTCACCCAGTTTTTGCAGAATTTTTAATGCATCTTCTAAATTTTTCAACACAAAAATTACCTGGTTTAGACTATTTAATTCATTGACGAAAATTCACTTACGTAAACTTATTCAATTATTTTTTGTCTTGAAAGAACAATATAATCATAGTAAAATGAATTTACGCTACTCCTATGTACGAAATCTCACGTTTTATTGAAAGTTGATTCAATGGTTAAAAGGTATGTGGTAATTATTTCTTTACGAATTGCCTATTACTATTAATCTAAATGAATTCATATCAGTGGGGCATGCGAACAGCTTCTTATGTTAAAGCAATATAAAAATGTGATTAGATGCATACTTTGAAGCATAATGTTAAACTAATTACAATATATAAATTTGATAATGTAAAATATAACACATTAGTACTAACAATTATGAAGTACGTTTCCCGAACTTCGTAACGCGGCTGTGATCTGGCAACAGCGCGCGCCATAAGCTCTGTCCTGCAATCTAAGGTTGGGACGCTCTATAGCTTGAAGGTGTCCATTTTACAAGATGCAAACGAATCAATGGGTTGGAGAAAAGAACTAAGGCTGGTGCCAAGAAACTGGTTTAGCATAAAATAGTTGTACACAAACTTACTACACAGTAGTAACAAACTAATAACTGCAATATGTGTATTAACAATTTGCAACCAACAGATTTTAATATGTACTGAACGCTACTACTTTGGTGAATATGCCTCTTAGAAGGTAAGAAATATTTAAACAAACAACAATCCCAATAATAAGTAAACCTCCAACATTAACTTCAAATTTCCCCCAGTGAGACGTTCACTTTACGAGGAACCTGTCACAGGATGGTGGAGACTTACTTATTATTCACAGCTGGTTGTTGCAGACATAAGATGTAAAATCTTGTCTTGAAGTGTTTACTAATACTTCATACGCGAGTCCAACAGTCTAAAAAGTTCTGCTGGCTGAGGGATTCTACCTGTATCAATCTTCGACCAGATTAGTTCACCTAAAGAGAAAACAAAAAATTATTTCAATATGTTGTGTAAATTAATCTCTCCAACTATTCTAGCTATAGTCTGTACAGCGTAAGTTTGCTTAATTATAACATTTCTCTTCTGAGAAGACCATCGTAAACAGGATTGCAGAGGATCTGTTTTTCCAGGAAATCAGGGTGGTTTACAGGTCAACAGAATGGAGTTGCCAGCAGAGGTGTGTAGGTCCAAATGGATACGGATCCATGGAACTGGATCACTTGTCGGAGTGGTGGACGTAGTTTCACATTTAAAATGGTACCAGATCTGCTCGGACCTGAAGTAGCAGGTGGTGCACTGGCGGAAGGAAGTTTGGACATAATTTTGACGAGTGATTTGGATGGTTGTGGAGGGGAAAGGTAGGAGGTGGATGCGCTGCTTCGTGACCCGACAGTGGAGAACCAAATATGCTGGAACCGTAGCTGGAACTGCTTCTATCAAATCCGACTCGTGCACCAACTCCAGTTCCACAGCAAAACTGGAACTGAACTAGCATTGGACGGGGTTGGTAGAAGGGAAGGGGAAAGGAAAGGGGAATATTAACCGATGACCAAGGCTAGCTCTGCAAGAGAGGGAATGGAGTTGTGAAATGTAATGTAAAAATTGTATTTAGTGAGAAGGGGAAAGGTTAAATTGTGTGCTGGTGCGGCTTCGTGTTCTGGCGGAGAGGGAACCAAATACGCGGAACTGTTTCGATGAAATCAAACTCGTGCTCCAGGTTCAGCTCCACTGAGGAACTGAAACTGAACTGCTCTACTGCTAGTGCTGTAAATGAAAATGCAACGTTATCCGACTTATAAACATTAATATACGGCAGTTCAAATTTTTGTTCCGGACTGTTAAGTGATTCCGCACTTTACTTATTTTTTATGGTGGCATTATGAATTGTTTGCAAAACCAAACCTATAAAGTTAAAAGTGTTGGGAAATATATGTATTCATGGCCTACAACCTAATTGTCATCGGAAAAGTATTTTAAAAAATCCAGGCCATTCACCCTGTTAGGCATTACAGTTGCCGGACAGTGTCCACTGGCCGGACTGATTCGCTATGTACATGTTTGCCCAGCAAATTATGTACTGTTGCAACCGATTCCAACTCCGTTTCCATGCCTAGAACTGAACTCTTGCGAACAGCTCCAACACCCTTCCCGCCTTCAGAACTGAGTTGCGGTTTGTAAAAACCGATGATGAATGTTTTCACAACTGAAGTATAAATTTTACCATTTCATATTATCTTTAAAATACGTCCTGCAATTTTTTTCATACGCAAATTAATGTTATGCAAGTTTCTCCACTTGAACAGAACTTGTGCAGTTAAAACAGTATAACCTTACTTCTGCATGCCCGTGAACCTATCTATTTCAACCAATTTTAATTTTCAACCCGACTTTGACAAACTGTAAAACATTTTGTTTTTGGATGGAGGGTAGGTGACGGGAATCAGTATAAAATAAGTTTGCTGATTGTTTCATTGTATGGTCAGTACATAACACACTTTAATTATGAGAGCTGCATCACGAACCGTCTAGCACGCAACCAGCAGACGGCCGGACCGAATGGGTCCGCTGGAACCGGTACCAGGAACCAGTTCCAAAGAGCTGGATAAGGTTTTGGATAAAGGTCCGAAAAATATCCGGACCTACAAACCTCTAGTTGCCAGACGTTATTCTGAGAAGATAAATATCAAAATTTTGAGCATACTTGTACTGCACAAATTATATACTGTAATTCCACATGATGAACAATCACAGTGTGTGTGTGTGTGTGTGTGTGTGTGTGTATACTTTTAACTAGTAGGCATAATGGAAACATCGGTAAGTCGGCAACTCTAATCTCAAAAATGACAGAGATGTCCGTCCGGACCTGCAAATCTCCAATGGCAGCGCAGACCGTGGCGTAGTGACGACTGGGAGACAGAACATGTTGAAGACAAAACAGCAATGTAAGGTATGTTGTGCTGTGAATATCCATTGCCTGATACTTCATATAGTTCAGTATTTCACAAAATTGAATTATGCATCCATTTTATAGCACATTTGACTCGTTCATGGAGTAAACCCGCATTTTCTATAAGGTATGTTGGCACAGTAACGTGTGCTTGGTTACAATATGCTGAAAGTGAAATGAAATACTGTTTACAAATAAATAAAAACAAATTTTTTCCAAGCACCTCTTACTGTAACTGACAACTGATTGTGTTGTTTTATGAAACTAAGCCTTTCAGAACCGATGTTTTGTAAACTGAAAACGGTTCCGATCACCAAAAGTGTACAATCATGGAACAGAGAAACTGAAGAACCGAACCGACCTATCCCTAATTTCAGTAGTTAATGAACGATCCTAAAATAAACTATATCTATGGTTAACACTTGTAATCAGGGTCTTAAAAATAGCTTAGGTCTGGCTGAATTTACAACAAAGAATAAATACAAAGACTAGTCCAAATTGGGGCCAGCAGCCCAACCCGACATGCAACTTTATCTTGGCTAGTCAACCTTAAAGTCTCAGTGGTACTGTAACCTTGTATACCCAGATCAATCATGCAGTGATCTAGAGCAGCACAATAATCCATTACATGACATATCGGATCACAACGGCACTCTCACAAGTACGCTGGTCTTTTGTACCATTCTGTGTTATGGACACGAATGAGCAGTAGTTGAAAGCGAGTTGGAGTACTCTGAAAAGGTACAGTGAAACTGGCTTCCCAAACAGCACACTGGTCATTCTAACTGCATTTGGTCATTTGAGTACTCTGAAAAATCCACACTGCTCAGCCCACCCGGTGTACCAGATGCAGCGAACAAGCAAACTGCCCAATTTGTCAGTTTACTAATGTCACTCCTGTTGCTACAGTGTTACCACCACAGTGTAGACAGGATAGCGAATGTGTAACTGTGCTGTCTTACTATCATATACATATAACACATTATCTAATTGAGGTTTCCGTATTACATCCAAAAATGTGCTAATATTGCCAACAAGTTAATACAAAACATTTACGAAGTTGACGTTACAAGGAAAGCTGGCAACAGTAATGTGTGGGACAAATTTGCAGTAATAGATACATCAAACCAACTGATTGGTTTCGTTCAGTGTCATATTTGTAAGTCCATCTGCCGATTCAAAGTAGAAAGGGCCTGTACAACACATCTGAAATGCCATGCTTGACCAGAAACTAGCGTAGCATGTGACACAATGCCTTCTGTAACAATTGTAGTGAAAATTAGTGTAACACAAACGTGTGATGACATGTGGAAAAGATTTATGATCATTTTCATTTGTTAAGGGTGTGAGATGTGGACTCCTCCCACAGTTATTGTTTATTGTTTTCTTTTTGTCTTTGTCATCATCACTACTTTATTTATTACTTCTTTGAAAATTAACTTCACTTACTTACAGAAAGATAAATATTTACATTTTTAAATGGGTGTGTTAGTACCAGAAATGTCATAAGTTTTTTTTTATTTATTCTGTCAAAATATTTGTATTTTTGTGTGAATTTAATTGTAACTGTTAATGTAAACTTTTTATATTGGCCACAAGCATAGACAAATAATGTATTTTTCTCATGGAGGTAATTTATTGCAAATCTGATATGTTTATGTTTTTATTTCAAGTTCAGTCACTAATGTTACTTTGTTCTATGGAGGAATCAACAGAAAGAAAAATAAAAAGTAAAAAAGTTTTGTTAAAATGGAACATGAGAGTTGGTATAATTAATTTCTTGTAAATCATGAAGATTTCATTGCTAATGCTGAATAGGTGAGCTTTGAAAAGGTAAAATGAGGACAATGGTACCTAGTAGTTATAAGTGCATTTATTTAACTG
>PNEQ01057046.1:0-21599 GCA_003012365.1 Medauroidea extradentata
TACACAAAATTTAAATGTTGCAGTATGATTACTAATTTTTTAGTTTTTCATCATATTGCTTTCGTTGGCATTCTTTTCTGTGTGTTCTAAAATCCTAGGATAACTCCTCCCCCTACAGCCCTTGAGCAAACATTTCTGTTATCAAAATATACACTAAAGGAAAGTAGGCTGATTAGTTCTGTATAGATCTACTTGTTTACTAAAATTTTGTGCTGTGTGGAAGCTGATACAATTTTAGACACTGTTTGTGTATTTGTGCATCAAGTTTCAGGAAATACTGATTTGTAATGTTATATAAAACCCATGCATAACAATAGCCAAATGTTAAAGTTTTTTTAAAATCTGTTTTGTTACCTATATGATATATTTGACCTACAGTCTATCATAAGAATTTGTGGAAAGTTACCTGAGAGGTAATGATCCCTTACAGCTAGATTTATGGATTTAATTATTAATATGGGAGTATTGAGTTTGCTTTACGTTTTGCACGTTGACAGGACACAGGTTATAGTTTAGGCCGTGATTACGATGATTTCACTTCACTTTAACTTTCACACACACCTTGACAAACACACTTGAACGGGACCTATCATGATCGCGTCACTTTATACTTACGTTCACTTCCACGTAACGGAAACTTGTCGATGTCAAGTTTTTAGGTAAAAGCGATACATGAAGCTATACCACGTGATCGACTGGACCAATCACAAATCGGAGGAATTAATAATGTCTTCTGTTGCGTCGTGTTATCTTTGACGGTAGTTTTTGTTTTTTCCGTTGTTATTTTCTTGGTACGAAATCAGAGGTTAGGCCTAGTAGTGTACATAGTTTGTATAATTTTGCGAAGAGTTACATACTATTTAGGTCGTTAACGTAACGACTAGACAATAGTTAACCGGTGTTATGATACTGTATTCGTATCTAGGCGACATAACCATCTCTTAGGCCTCTTGTTAACCTGGTAAAATTTCGAATTTTATTCCATTTGCAGTGTGCATGTACCGTCAACCTTAAAAACTAGTTGTTTATTAGGGTGTAAAGATTGAAATAAAATGTCTAACTAAGGAAACAATCTGTGGTTACGTACCTAGGTCATATGTAGGTAGGCTACTCTACCTCGGCACAAACTAAAATAAATTCCAAATTAACTATATCTAAGCTAAAGTTGAAAAGAATGAGGCATTATTATACTAGTGGCTGTACTAAAGGTGTTTAAAAAATTCGAAATACGACAGGCTTACCTAGTGGTCGTGTCTTAAAACTTGGATTTTACAAAATTAAACTGTTGGGACTTTTTGTAAACCTCTCTGTTTTAATTTTCATTATTTACAGTTTTCTCAAATAGGTAACACTTGCAACTAAATAAAATTGTAGTTGCTTAACACCAAAAAATATCATAATTGCATTTGGCATATAACCTACAATATAACTTACAATTGCCATACAGTTACGTTGGAACTTACATAAATAAGTTTAATGTCATGATACATTTGTGAGATTTGAAAGACAATTAATTTTAAGGCTCTATAATATCATACTCGACGACTGTTTACACGACATTTTTCATTGCCTGCTTACGGCTTACGTACCGTGAACGTGGTAAAGTGGTAAGGGATACGTGAACGTGAAGTCATCGTAATTCCGGCCTTAGTTCACTTACTGGAATGAAAACTTTTTGGCGTCTGTTATATTTGTGACAATTGTTATTAACTCACAAAGATTATAAGTATTTCTCTGCGATATGTTTCCCGTTACAAAATAATGAAAATATTAAGGTTGCAACAATGAGAAACACTACAAAACTTTTACTTATGAATGTCGTGACAAAAATGTTGGTACGTACAATGAATTAGAAGTTATAGAAAAAGAAAAACGTATAAACCTGGTAAACAGAATGTGGTAGAGATAAGTCCCTACTGTCACAAGACTGAATACTAACCAAATGTTGATACGGTTCACAAACAGTTCAGTGTTTGATGATAGTACGAATTTAAAACAAGGGCAAACAGTTAATACTTTTGTAAAATATGTTTACCGAGCAAGTTGGCGCAACGATAACTGTTGGATTTGCATTCGGGGTGACTCGGGTTTGTGCCCAGCTCCGGCCATCCTGATTTCGGTTTTCCATGGTTTCCCAAAATCACTACAGGGGAATGGTTTCTTAACATAGGCCATGGCTGACTCCTTTCCTGGTTCCTGTCTTTTACACAGTTGTTTGTAGCCGTCTCTAATGAACTTGCTGCCAACGAGACGTGAAGCCCACTGAACTTATCTTACCTTATGCCTCAAGACTAAATGTAAACTAAAAAAAAAAAAAAGTTTTTTGTCGTTACTGCAGCATAAACATTAGAATGAGGAGGGGGATACACATTTATAATTTACGTGAGCTCACAGCTTCTTTGACGCCAGTACTGCATGGTTCAGAAACTTTACCGAGAACATAGTTGCGAAAAACTTCCGCATCACCCCTGTATGTTTTTGTCGCACCGGAAAAGTGCGGTTCATTTACAAGATTTTTATTTATGCATTTATTTTTCTGCTGCTGGTAAAATCAATTTTCGGTGCAGTGACGATGCTGTATTGGTTTCTAAAGGATTAAGAAATTTGTTAATAATTTGCTGATTTTTCTAAGATTTAGAACTCGTTTCTAGTTTCAGAAGTTTTCATGTGTCCTACCTGTTTTTCTTCGTACCGTATGTGGAATGTGTTTGTTATAATTTTGAGTAAATCATATGCATTTTGTATTTATTTATTCTGTATCTAATGTTACTGCCAAAACATAATTATAGAGTAAAAAATACAGTGGGACTTTGACTTTAGAAATAATAACTTGTGATATTATTAGGATAGATCAAATCATAAACAAAAAATCGCAAATAATAATTATTAGATTAATCACACGTGAAAAAATATCCGGCTACAATCAACAACCTTATAGATTTGTAAAGCTGTAAAAAAAATAAAGTAGCTTACAATTTTTTTAACATAACAACTAATGTTAGCTGGTAGAGTCACGCGACCATGTTGTTATGCTACTGTTTACTGCTAAACTAAGTTTTAAGTAAGTCTGACCACCAAATATGAATGTTTAAAGCTAAACTTCGTTTATCCAACTTACAGCAGTGTGAACTGTTAGTAGGTGAAATGCGTTTAAAATGTAATATCTGTTTAGCTTATCTTAAACTCATTTCAAGAAATTAACCTCTCGCGGGAAACCGGCCCTTAATAAATGTAAGAGGTCCAGGAGACGAAGCTTATTTTGTAACTAAAGTTATGTTTCTCCTGGATAATCTTCGGCTAAAGAGAATCTCCAGTGTTGGCAGCATGCCGGGCATTTACATCGTTCTTTCTGCGCGTGCTCTTTTAATAACGGTCAAATACGAGGCGCTCCTCACTTCAGTTCACTTGGCATTTCACTTGAATTGCTTAAGGATTACCACCTGCCTGCAGCTATTTCGACCGTTCAAGGACTCAGAACCACTAAGGTTGACTTTTGCTTACTTACTACTTGCCCCAACGCTTTTACACGCAAGGAGCTCGCCGTCTTATTGTAGGCGATTAGGAACTTTATACTGTAATTTTATGGACCGTAAGTAGACGTAAAACTATTTTCTGTGTCACGGCACAACTCTGAATGTTCTGCATGGAAAACTTAGTAGCCTGCGAAAACACTATTTTTGCCTATTTCCCGTCTAGAGAATTCTTCGAAGTTAAAGCTACAAAGATGTGTATATTGATTTATATATGATATTGTCTACAGGTAAAAAAATCAGACACTTTTAATAATCACGTGTTTTCATACCAAGGATCTGCAACACATTTCATGCATCAATTAGATGCAGCGCTTAAAATATTTGGTTTATCTTTTAGTAATCAGTGATTTGCTTTCTTTTTCGCTCATTAATTCTTGTGAGAATCATCAGGGATTGGATGTTAACCTCTATTATTTAATTAAAAAATATGTGTTTGGGCATAAAAATTTATTTTTTTCTGAAGTAATGACGAAAACATATCTCTGAATAATATGTACATGTACAGAACACCGCAGAGTTTCGGAGTTAAATATAGGCTATAATTTTTATTCCAGGGCAGAAACCTGAATTCCGGCAATGAATGAGATCAAAACACTGCTTACTACAACTCACAATGTTAAGGTTAAATAAAATGGCATTATAAACTGAAGTGATGGGTTGTGTTAGTATTATGTCACATGTTATATGTACATACTGTGTGGGTGTCTATATATTTGCTACACAAGTAATATTATTAATTTTTTACATACATACACATACACACACACCAACACACACACCAACACACATATATGTATAGACTATATATATATATATATATATGCACATGTGATTAGCGGATCGCAATAAGGCAGATAGCCAAATAATTATAAATGAAATAGTAGAATCACACTAATTTACTTCTTTAATCAACAACTCAAGCCACTCACTGTTAACTTATGTCTATACGTTCTCTGTTGTTATGTATAAAGAAATGTATTTATTAATTAACATACCACTACGTGAAATAATGCTCATCCATGCGAGTATCATCCTATACCGCGAAAGTCCCATCCGTCTATCCTTACCTACTTTCACATCTCTTATTCATGCTCTATCACTCCCTTAATTTACTTCCTTACCTTACACTGAATCACCACCTCCCAAGCCGCAGCCAATGGTCTTCTCACTCGCCGTCTCTGACGGCAGTTGCTGTTCTGATAGCTGAACTCGGGACTCCAACCACTCAGACACTCAAAGATCTCCGGGCTGGGGAAATATCGTCCTCGTATGCCAGCAAGGACATTTATGTAAACTTCCTTCAGTGGATAGGTTCAGGTCTTAGCTTAAACATCTCTGAAGTAAACAACTCCTCGTCATTCCAAGAGGTATGAAACTTTATAACCCTCTACTTGCGCCAACAAGCTGCCCTGTGGATGGCTTTGCTTGCCTGTTATCAGCAAGAGTAGCATCGTCGTGTAAAGAGCGGTTAAATTTAATGAGGTTTGCTTCCTTGAGAATCAGTCAAGTCACTTGTCCAGCCAAAGGGTGGAGAGTGTTCGGAATATGAGTTTCGTACAGCGTGGTTTTTAAGGGAGTTATCGCCACGTGAATACTGGGCTAAATTGAAGGTGAAAATGTAAGTGCCAGAATGTTGTGTACGATGACGTTTTTGCACGATGTGGCAACATAGTACTGTAGTTAGTCCCCTCTTGCGCTCCACTGATATATCATACTTATCTTACTACTACTGTTCCCACCTGCATATTACGGTCGCAGGTTTAAATCCTGAGCAGTCGAAACCATGATTATACGTTTGCTCTACGTGGTAACATACATAAAATAATACCTGGATATAAAACGCAAAAAGGGACTAACTACAGTGTTATGTTGCCACATTGTGCACGTCAAAAGTCATTGTACATCATTTTGCCACCAAATTATTCGTCATAAATTTAGCCCAGGATTCGTATGGTGTGCTTATTATGCGTTTGTTTTTGAACAACGTGAATGTGTGTGTGTATATATTATAGCGTGGACTATTGTGTGGTGAATATTGAGGGAGCTACACGACGTTGAAAACAAAATTTTGAAATACATATTTTTTTGTAAAATACTAGAAAGTATAAGAGATGGAGACACCAAAATTGGCATAGAGCTATAAGAATCGGAGGAAAAAATCTGTGAAAATGTGGTTGACGTGTCGTTCCCCTTCACTGCTTATTTTGGGTGTACTCAACATATTTGTGTAAGTAACTTTTAAATACCAAGCGCTAGTAAAATAGTCTATGAATATCATTGCTTATCGCACAAAATTAAGGGGAAAGTACCTATCGTGCTAATTCACTCCGGTAAACCATTTTCCAGAAAATGCGAATCAAAATACGAAGACGCAGTGTAACCCCCGCGGAAGTAGGCAATATAACGGTTTCTGAGTCATACTAATTGCAGCATTGACTGGTATAATTGAGTAAAGTAACGAGAGGAACAGCCACATCTGGGCCCCTAACAATTCCAACCACATGCATCTTATGGGCAACCAAGTGTTCTATAGTGTTAACATGTGGGTTGGCACTGTCAATAATAATTTGTTGGTACCTTATTTGCTACCTGACCGCCTCAATGGAGTCAATTATTGAACGTTATTACGTGATGTGTTGCTGGAATTGCTTGAGGAAGTACCATTGGTAATTCTCCGCACCACGTGGTTTCAGCACGACGGGGCACCACCACATTTTTCTGCTACCGTATGCCGCCATCTAAACACCACGTTTGCAGGTTTCTGGAGAGGTAGAGGAGGGTCCATCCAATGGCCGGCTCGATCTCCAGACCTCACTCCATTGGATATTTATTGGGTCATGTCAACTCCCTGATTAACGAGACACCTGTAACTAGCTAAGAAGATCTCGTGGCACGTGTGATGATCGAATTTGATTGTGTACGGGACATACCAAGCATTTATGTATGAGTCCAGGCCAACCTGATCCACCGTAGCCAGCTGTGTGTTGAAGTAGGTGGACAGCAATTCGAACACTTATTGTAAGTACGCATTGCTGTTCATAAATACATATGTAGTATGTGCAAATGCATTGTTCCTATTTGTGTTGTGTGTTCCTTATTCTGTACACGTGATATCTCGTATCTAACCATTAAAACAGTGGTTGGTGTCGGCAGTTACCGCTAGCCAGCATGTTTGCATTCCGCCACTGATCCATTTCTACATCATTTCAACTTCATCAGCTCTCAAGAAATCACTGATAAGAGGCTTATGTAGCGAATGTAATTTCCCACATTTGCGGCGCCAAAACCGGCGGGTGATGAGGACGAATTGCTACACGTAACGTACTAACTTGTGTGTAGTATTTTTTTCTAGTATTAATTTTTCTGTACCACTTTGAGTAGTGACTGTACACTTTTATTTGTAGGTAGTATCAAATACCTCATAATTTCGGCTTACTTAGGCTATTTGCGTGTCATTTGTCTAATGAATTCGAGTGACACTTGATTGTTATTTTAGCTTCATTGTAGTGCCCCAAAATCATGATTCTAATAAGAAAGCTGCATGTTTTAGTGTTATTATTTCACGTGTGTGTTGTTTTTGTAGATACACGGATTAAGAATATATTTAGCAGTTTCGCGTACAAATAAAACGAAATCACTTGGCACACTACAGCATCGTTCAATCAACACATGTTAGTTGTCGGTACGTCACCCAAATCTCATTACTGCACTCAATTTAACCATTCAATGCTGCTATTAGCATGTCTCAGAAAGCCGTTGTATTGTCTACTTATGCGGGGTTGCACTGCGCCTTCGAAATTTATTCACATTTTCTTGAAAACGGTTTGAGCCCGACCGCCCTGGTTGCATCACCAAAGACGCACAACACCCTAGGTAACTTGGTGAACTGGAGCCAAACAACAAGAGGGTCAAGTTTCCAGGCGAGTGTCCAGACCTGTTCTTCTACGGCCTTGCCCAGGGATGAAAGACCACGTTTTGGAGATTCATATTGTTGCTAAACGAACACGTTACTGAGCACATATACCAGTCTTCGGGATCTTGCACCACCTACCTACCCCAAAAAGTGAATAAAAAACACCTTGGTACTAATGCCAACTGTACTGTCCGCACGCCGGCTCTGAGTCCCTACCCTGTATGTATTTTTCGACCTAAGCGTCATGTACGTTACAGTAATACAGTAGAAAACACATCCTTACCTACGAAGTTTCTACGGCTAGTATGTACGTTGACATGCTATCGGACTCGTTGTATTATTTATATGTTAACGAACGATAAATGTATACACGCCAGGTATGAAGTACCAGTTTATCGTAAAGGGTACTAGATATCTGCAGTCCAGTCCGTGCACCAGGATTATCAAATGGTGTTGCGAGACCTGAATTACGGCGGGAAATTCGGTCACGGTTCCAAGGTGAGGAAGCAAGACGTTGAAAGGTTAGGTTAGGTTCATCGCGAGCTGCTAGACGCCTCTCCGTAGAAAAAAAAACCGCGTCTTGAATGATTAATTTGCTCTTCGTTCAACGCGCACCGGATCATGAGACGTGATTAAGCGAAATGTTTAGAACATACGCCATTGCAACGCTATGTCTTTACAGAAAGCCAAGAGTGAAACAAGAAAACAATCACGTGGAACGAGTTTTGATCTGTGGCATGAAATGAGTGGTTGCAAGATACTTTAATCTCAACTGCGCCTGACTGCTCCGTCGATTACCATACATCCTATAATTAGTAGGGAAAGGTAAAAATTCGCGGGTTCAATGAGCTGAGTGCTAGAATCCATTGTCCTGTGTAAACTCAAACCCTGATAATTGTCTGTCCGTTATCTGACCTCTCACTGGAACCGCAGACATGGAATGAATCGACGGGACTTGAGTGTGCACAGGACAATGGATTCTAGCATGCAGGCCATTGAAATAGCAAAATATTCCTTTCTATACAGAGCCACGGTTTTGTTACGAAAATATTTTGCACAATTTTGCTTCAATCCCTCATGTGCACATGGGCAGCTTAGCTTCATGGTTATTGACGGCGTGTCTCTATTAAGACACGTCTCTCATTTGACTGCACCAATCAGAGCAAGACAAATGTGGCACCATACGTCTGTGATTTGTTAGTAGAAACCCTAGACAAGGGAGAGTTAAAACATCCAATCACTAGGGACTGGAAATTTTCGCGAATTCAATGACCTGCAGGCTAGACTCCATTGTAATATGCATACTCAAGCTCTGACTATTTGTCCACCAGCTGCTACTCAGAGGAACAACAGACACTAAACGAATAGACGGGGCTTGAGTATCCATAGTACAATGGATTATAGCCTACAGGTAATTGAATTCGCGAAAATTTCCAGTAGAGACATGTAAAATTCGCGTTATTTTCTGACAGCTGACTAGACTCCAAGTGGCTATAGACTTGTTCGACGTCTCCCGCTGGCCGATATTGTCGTGACTTGCCGCGGAGAATGCTTACACGGTAGAGATGCCAATCTCTGTAAAGTCGTAATACACGTAAATGACAGCACATAAAGTTCGTGGGCAATTGAATCTCAGGTTATGCTCTGTTATATATAGGAAAGTGAAGTTTAGTCTGCTACCAAATGATAACGCGAATTTTCCATTCCCTAGTAATAAGTAGAGGCGCTAGTATTTCGCTTATTCATCTATCAGCAGCCTAGAATTTTTAGTCCTGTACTTGCACTGGTCAAAGTCGATATCCGCTGGTAGGGCCATGGACTTCTCGCTCCAGTTTGTTTCAGTGCCTCACGTGCACATCTGCAGCTGTGCCTCATAGTTATTGGCGGTGTGTCTTTGTGAAGTGACGTCTCTCATTTGACAGCTACACACACCTGTAATCTGGGGGTAGAACCACAAGACACGTGACAGTCCAAACATCCAATCACTGACTATGAAGCAGAATTGCGGATGTGCACGCAATACACTAAAACAAACTGAGGCAACATTCTTATGCGAAAAGGTCATGTCTAGAGAAGGTGATTTATCGCGTGAAAAGTTGACTGTTTGCTATGCTTCAATGTAATGTATTAATTTCCGACGCTTTTATTTCGTTACCGGCGAGTGCCTATTTGACTGGGCCAATGGTAATTCTTGTGCGCTACTACTGGACGTCTGTTATTCGTCTGTAAGCAGCTAGAATGTGCTACATAACCGTCGGCCAACAATACATGAAGCAGGATGCTACACTGATTTGCAGAATACGCTGGCAGAAAACATTCTCGCGATTTTCCACTATCTCTAGTCATGCCCCTAGCCCCTGGCTTCTAACCTTCAAGCGGTAGCACGTGGTATCTTCACGAATTATTTCCTCCCTCATTGGTAGCGACGTGAAAACCTCGCGTTTTGTTTTGGACACTAACTGGAATTAAAACACTCGTCAGTTCGTGCCACTCTCGTAATGTCCCTGGACTTATTCGACACATTCTGAAGAACACCGAGTCAATAACAAAGAAGCAATTAACTGTCGTGCCAATCATCTGGTTTCATTGTGTCAGCGAGCTACTAGGGTTGGTTCGGGTTAAAGTGAGCACTCAGAAAAGCCCTGCTAAAGTTCTGTTTTCAACCAATTCGTATCTTAACGGCTAACGACGGGAAATGTCTAACCTCTCTGGACACGTCACTTGATGTTTGCGGGTGTAAGATAAATTGTGACTTCAGTAGGAATCTACATGGTGCGATAAATAAAGTTAATTAATTATATAAAATACAATTATGTCGATTTCGGTTGCCTTTGTTTCAGTATTTTCGTATTTAATCAGGAAAATACACGGAACTATTTTGCGCAATTTCGCTGCCAACCATACCAGTAGTAAGGCAACTATTGTTAATGTTAAATTATGTGCAGTAACGGCTAGTGTTATTTTTCAACGGTTAAACTTCTATTGCACACTTTATCCCGAATGATCTGTAATGAACCTCTGATGTCTGTTTGACTTAACAGATATTCTTCGAATCTAGTCGCTACAGTTCAGTAAACCCACGAATTTTTCCTGTCCCTACTCATTGGTTACTGCCCTTCAGTCGTCAAAGGTGTGTCAAAATAACCGTCGTCGAATCACAGAAGTGACAGGGGAATGGAGAAGCACAACAACAGGGAAACACATTACGCTCTTTCCCCGTCTTTCACACATTAACAAAACTATAAGAAAGCGTAATACTGCGATACCATGTTCACTTGACATGCTTGACAAAAATTAATTTATTTAACCTCTCGTTACACTAAGGTGTGTAAAGAAATTCATATATGAACCGAAATTGTATTATTTTCTCTCGATCGAGTGTAAGAATACCGGTGAAAATTGCCACGTAATTGCTACTGAAATAAGATGATGTCACCTAGGAACAAGCTGTTAATGATGAATATGACACTTTTGTGGCAACCCGTAGGTTATATCAAGAAAAATTAGCTTCAAAATTACAGAGAACGGAAACCGCGAAAATGTGGCATTGCTATTTAAACCACACTTTGAACGTGAAAGTTCAAGGCCTCGGTCTGGGTAGCTGACTTCACACCTTTCCACAAACAGACCAGGATCAAGTACTTATAGAGATGACGACATGTTTCAGGGTTGATAATTTCTGTTATCACTTTACAGCGTATAAATTAAAGAATTCAGGGGGGCACGTATTCTTAGCTGGAATAAAATAATGAGCTTTTAAACTAGGCTGTCAACGAAATAAACATAATGGCTAGGTTCGAAGCTGACTGGTAAAGAAAATATTCTCTTTCTATAATACTAAACTATCAAAATAAGGATGCTAGACGTTTGAGACCTGTACTGAACTGATTCCAAGCGTTATGTAATACTCCTTGAAGATGTAGTAGAGACTTTTCTGAACGGCTACCATTTTTAAATAAGTAACCTAATATTTTTGTGGCCAAAACAGCACCAAAGATTTTGAAGCTATAGCTTTGTCTATAGACGAAAGTTTCCTTGACCAAACTACAACATAAAATACAATGCAACGATGGCAGCGGTTCACAAATTGCACATTGCAATTTATTTGTTGCTTGATTTATGAAATATAAAATAATACACTTTTGTGTTACATTAGCAGAGTCCCGGAAATTTCGCTAATTCAATAAAATAACTTATCTTTCAAACGCCTGTACACGCTCATTACTTTCGTGATGGGGTCGGTGTTGATGAAAATCTTCCTTGAGGACTATCGACTAATAGCAGACCTGAATCAACATACTCACGTAATGTTTTTATAGTAACATTCCAGACTGGACTTAACTTGGACTGAATTCAATATGGAGCGAACTTAGAGTGGAAGTGGACTGAAAAGTTTTTACAGTAAAATTTTCGATACAGTTTGACATGTAAACATGAACTGAATCTGTGTCTAGAGACATCTCTTCGCAAAACATTGAACTACGGAACAAACGACTGACAAAAAAGTTAAGAGGCGAATGTTTGTTAGATATTTTGTTTGTTTTTTATTTATTTTGACTTATTTGTCACTTCCCATTATTTTTATAACATTAAACTGTTTTATTTAGCTAGCCCAGGACGATTATACTCTCTTCCATAACCAATGAAACGATTCAATATGGCGACCGCATCGTCTTCGTTCAATTCAGTCCGATGAGTGTTTATAGTAAACTTTTCAATCTGGATTCTACAGTCCAGTCCACCTCGCCGACTGGACTAGATTACTCACTCCACTCCTACTTCAGTCCACTAGGAAGGTATTTAAAGTAAAATTTGAAATACGATTCATCAGTTCACTCCTAATTCAATCCGCATTGAGTTGTTACTCTAAACATAGTAACTGATTCCCACGCTAATCCCTCAGCTGTACACCTAGTCACTTACTGTAGCAGCAGCCGATGTGCAAGTAGCTGAAGAAAGTGTGTGCACAGGACAGTTGACGCCAGCCGTATGGTCGCTAATTTCCCGAAATTGTCGGGTCTCTATACATCAGTTACAGTTATTAAATGTTAATAATAATAATAATAATAATAATATCGTAGAGCAACCACTCTCAGTTAAAAATAATCAGCTCCTCGTGTTATTTGGACGGCCATTCTCTTAGTTAAACTTGTATATTATATCTATTACTAGAAGATATTTGATGTATGCAATTTACGGTTAAGTGAGAAATTTAAAGCTGTGGTTGTGTTTTCCTTTCAGGAAATTTGTATGTACCACTAACTTATAAATATAAACGTAGATCAATGTAGCATCTATAAGAACACAAGGATAAGGGGCATGTAATATATCTCTCACAACTTCAAAATAATTTAAAATTGTAACGGGCATATTTCATATATGCTATAAAACGTAGTGATAAGCTACAATTTAAAACATTTTTCTTATTTTTTCTGTAAATGCAATAGTTTCAATTAAGTGGATTCAACATTAATATTTATTACAGTGCAATAGTCAGAGGTATATACAGGTACGACGTACTCGTCATACATCAAGGCGTATGTGATACGCCATCCACTGTAATTAAAAACACCTAAAACTATCTCTATCATAAATCATACTATAAATATATCTTGTTTGGTATCATTGTAACCTGCAAAGCGCCACTTGATCAAATATGGTAATCTAATTAGCATAAGTTCACATATGTAAATTATAGTTTTTGTGAGTAAGTACCCGTCAATCTTGCGACCTAGAAGGCCAGCTGCAGCCTGCAACGCCGCATGTGGGCTTTGGAGCCGAAAGAATAGCCCTTGTCCCCCCTCCTTCTTCTTCGCTCATTCTTTCTTTCTCTCTCTCTCTCTCTCTTCCCGCTCTTCTTCCCCCGCCTTCTCCGGCACACTGGTAACGAAATACTTATTGTAATAATGTATTAATTAAGGGATGGCAATAATATTAAAAAGTAAGAAGATTATTTATGTATTTTTGTGATGTTAAAATGTACAACTTTATTTTGTATAATAAACGTAGGCCGTTAATAGCAGACTCACGCATTCGCGGAAGGCAGGGTGCCTCTCTCTGATTGGCTGAGAGGAACTCCGTCACCTCCTTGTGCTCGGGGGTGGGGAAGGGACGCAAGCTTACAGGGAGTACGCGGGATGCTGGGACAGACGCGAATATGTAAGCAAGCAAGCAACACGTGTTTAACTCCGGTGGGAAAGGGATAATTTCTTCGTCGTCGTCATACTGCGGGGCGGTGGACAGCGTACTTAGGGGTCACCAGTCGAGTGGACTTCCAAGTAGTCGCGGCCGTTTCCCAAATAACTTAACTCCGTCAATTATCTTTTCAACACTGGAAGAAAATACTTAATTGTTCCGCTAACATAAGTCGAAGTAGTTCAACGTCAACGGAATCTGCAACCCGAGGTGCGTGGGTTCGTCGGCAATTGTTTTATAATCAGAAATGTGAGTTTTCTTTAGCTAGCTGGGCACATCATCAGTCTTTCATTAATCCATTTTAATCTTCGTAGATACGGACGGAAGGAGATTAAGGACAGTAATAATAATAAACGTAGCAAAATATTTAAACAAAGTCGTCCATGTTTGTATTTTATACACAATTATTGCACATATGTAAATTTCCAATGTTTTTTTATGTAATTTACCCATCACCATTATTTTAAATGACGCTACGCCTATGTCAACATAGTAGCTAAAGTAACAAACACAGCCTTATTCAACAGTTGCCGTCTCAGGTAACAAGAAAATTTATTTTATTGCTCATTATTTTTCTTAAAAGAGCGACGTTATAAAGCTATCACGTTGCAGCGATTAGTCTGTATAGATTTGAATTTAATGGTTTGTGGACATACGTCATTGCTCATGTTTTGCTGATAAAACTTGTGTTGAATGACGAAGTACAAAAAAGAATAAAACGGACGTAAAACACACACAATAAAACAGAATAAAAGCAATCACAGAAGAATTCTGTCAGTTTGTTTATTAATTTTTTTATTAATTAGACAACAAATAATTCTAAAGGTAGAATTCAGTTGAATATTGAGACACAACACCCAAACACAAAAGACAGACTCAAATATAACCAGATTCCCAAAATGAGAAAAAGATGGAAGCAAAAAAAAAACAGTGAACAGTGAACAACAAACAAAGGACAAGAGACAACACAACACAAGTTAAAAACAACGAAAAAATACAACATTTCGGGAATCGCGATCTATACCCGCCTTCAGGCTGAGACACGGCTGGTCGGAACACCAAGATGCGAATTGTACTTTGTCTTCAACACAAGTTTGATCAGCAAAACACGAGTAGTGGCGTATGTCCACAAACCAATAAATTATAATTGTAAATTCCCATTGCAATAAACATTAAATATCTCAAGTCTGTATAGAGCCTGCCATCATCAGAAGATGGTTACAGAAGAGCGAATAGCACTGATAAGTAAGTAAATGTACAGTTACTAATATGACTGCATTTTTCCGTCGACAGTTGGGATTGTGCAGTAATAACCAAGAAGTTTTACTTTATTCATATTTTTACTTATCCTAAAAATTTTAACGAATTCGTAGAAACAGTGAGGTGAAAATACTACTGTACACTTTGGATTTTTTTCGGAAAACAAGGCTTGAAGATATTGCTTATCTAAGATTGTATGCCCGATTATGACAAACCTGTGAGCACTGGCACATTTTAATGTCTTTAGTTACACGCTATTGAAACAACATTGTCGCCATACCAAAAGAAATAAATTATTAATTCCATTAGTATCTGAAACAATAAACTTTTAAATGAACAATTTATAATAAATATTAATTATATTAAAACGGCCTGAAACTACGTTAACATGTTATATATGATAATATATACCATACAGTAAGATGTACTTGAAACCCTTCAGTGCATATTATATCATACGTGATACATGTAACAATATACTTCGTAACAATTCAAATAAAATTTTAAGGCCCAAACTGCATAGACATACCGTCGAAATTCTTATTTAAACAAAGAGTTACGCAAGGGCGCAAGGATGTGTGGAAGGGTGCATCCTGGATCCTCGGTAGAATTCGGGCACGAATAAAAAATGGCCGCGTCCTTCACGATGCACTTTTCAAGGAAGAGAGGGTGCGAAGGATCCTTCAAGGTACTATTCGGAAACGGCCATAAGCTTATTGATACTTCTAGAGGATAGATTATTGTAGGATCAATACAAAAAGCGCAAAGAAACAAACTGGCTTGCTGTTGAAGTTTTAACAGAAGCATGGTGCCTCTACAACAATACTTATTTTTTCTCAAAGCATGGTCGAGCACTGCAGGATGCATTCACGGTTACCAACTCCAACACTTGGCTCTATCGGCCTCAAGGTCGCCTGCAGCTGTGGGATCACAACCGAATCTGATCTCGATCGTGGATCAGCCGTAGTTATCGTGCGAGATGCGGGCTCAGCCGAGAGATCGGGTCATCACATCCGGGGGAGCATCGAGCTAAGTCACCGCCTTGACATTTCGTCCAAACCTTCCAGCCGAGGACATTGGCTCCTCTCATTACAATTATTATTCCTCGCACGTTCCTTCGTGTTTTGCTCGTCCACACTGCTGTCATCTTCTGTGATAGCATCTGCAAGCTATGTTCATTTGTTGCTTTCGAAACCAAACCCCGAAAAAAAAAAATGTCTGCAAGTATATGTCGTGTTTACTATAGTAAAACTATTTCCTCTACAGGTTTGGAAGATAATCGAATTTTTATTAACGAACCTGGAAAAGGAATATAGGTATTCGTCACTTATAGCCTGGCATTGGCAAGCGGTATATTTCATTAATGGTGCCCATGAAAATAACTTCTGGTTTAAAACCGAACATTTTTGAAGTTTTCTCTACAAGGACCAGCAAAAAAATATTTTCCGATTTCAACGTAACCGGAGGTGGATATAGTCCCTTACCAAACTAATAATAACGAGCTAACATTAATTTTAACTATAACTTGAGGTAGGTAGGCATAGGTGTTTTACGATAAACTGAATACTTTTGAAAACAATCTCAGGAACAAATAACTGACCGTTACTGTATTGTTGTAATTTTACATCTGCGATGGTTAACTTACTCTGTGAACAATTGGCAGTGAATTCCGAATAGTTTACACTTATTTAACAATTTAAACAGATCCGTATTACGAAATGAAATTAATTCTTTGTCCTCTATAGGCCAATTTTTTACAATTTATTTTATAACAACAGATATGAAGACCGAGATAATTTTTATATGCGGCGCAAATATGTATAAACTGAAAACATAGTATTCAAGCTGAACTTTTAAATTGCTCACGTTATCTTGTAGTATTATCAGTTATGGCTTAATATCTTGTCGACAACGACGACATTAGAGACGTAACCAATGTACCGGAGAGCCAGGAAACAGTCAAAGAATCTGCCATGGTCTTTAGTCAAGAACCATTCCGACGTTCCCCTGCCTGGGGTGATTTCAGAAAACCAATATCAGGATGGTAGGACCGGGGATGGAACCCGTGGCCTCTCGAATACGAGTCTAGTGTGTCACTAATGCGCCACCTCACTCGACAATATTAGCTAGAGTAGTCGCTGCGATGTTGGCAACGAATCGGCGAAAACTAAATCTATCAATAAGTGTATTACAGCACAGCTGTATGGAACGCTATACATAAGATTTGATCTGTTTTACACGCGACTTCAGCGGCTTTGATAGGACATTAAAATTATTAATGGAAACCATATAATACAGAACAAATTGATATTTCATAAATTCAATACATTTTATCACGAGAAATGCATAAGAATCACAAATAGTTATATCAGACATGAATATATTCATGAATATGCTGGTCCTTTGCCACTCGAGTGTATGAAAATATCCTGCTGCTGAGTTTGGCTTGAATTACGTACATTATTTAAAAAATTCTAAAAACATTTATATTTCTCCTTTAGTTCCTACTTCCAGTGCGTGTAAACCTATCACAGTAGGATTGAATCTAGGAAATTTTATATGTACATGGGGTATTTGTCTGTAGCATAATAATAATAATAATAATAATAATAATAATAATAATAATAATAATAATACTGTATTTTCTGCCTAAACTGAAACGTGTGTCGTTACGTATAGCTAATGTGCAAAATTTGCATCGATAAAAGAATCAAAGTGGGACTTACGTAAATAATGTATAAACTGTGAGTCAAAAACTTAAGCAGACATAATCCTTCGTGACTTTTAAAGTTGAGTGATGATTATAGAACGATTGTTTAATTTTGGTGTCCCGTATTTTCTATTTCCATTTTAATTTTATTTTGTTGTATTGTTTTGCATGTTTAATATTATTTGCTATTTTCTGTGGTTCGTCACAATACCTCTAGGGATTTTTCAGGTTCTGCTCTCTTATTAATGTCTTTGTTGACTACAGTCAGGTCGGCTTGTTTTTCCTTTATTGTTTCATCTTGGTTCATTGTTAGTTTTCTGAAGCTAAATAGCCCTGTAAAGGCGTGCGTCTAAATATTTCACTAAATCATTTACCCCCATTGCAAGACTCTTTCGAATATATTACAAAACAGTATGTACCACCTTATTTGTAAGGAACGCGTGACGACGTGAGTTGTATACAGGGCAAAGTTTACTACTTAGAATATAACCCCCAATGCCGTTGGTGGGAGTGTTTTTTTCTCCGGAATCTCCTTTTCCCCGTCCCTTCATTTCGGCGTTGCTCTGCACTCACTTCATATCACACCTCAATAGTAGAGACTTGCAAATTTCACGTTGTCATTTGGTTGCAGTCTAAACTTCACTTTCCTATGTATAACAAATCATAATCTGCGATTCAATTGGCCACGAACTTTTATGTGCTGTTTTCATTTATGTGTGTTACGTCTTTACAGAGATTGGCATCTATACCGTGTAAGCATTCTCCGCGGCAAGTCACGACAATATCGGCCAGCGGGAGACGTTGAACGAGCCTATAGTCACTGGTAGTGTAATCAGCTGCCAGAAAGTAACGCGAATTTCGCATGTCTCTACTCATTAGCGCTGAAAACCTCAATGTGTAAGAGGAGTGTGTACATGTGTCAAATTTCCACGTTTGGCGCTTGGGATCATCCGTTTAAAGCTGTGACCCTAAAATTTTGTTTTCGGATAGTTTGCAGTAAAGGTCAATGCATGCTTCTAGTCTTGCGTTTTACGAATTATGGTGGCATTTCCGGTGTTACAGCAGTTTAAAAAACCGTTTTCAGCCATTGTGAGAGGCCTGAAAATCACGTTTCTAACAAGCGTGATGAAATTTTAAAATTATAGAAGCATAGTTTTAAGTGATGAAACGTTTTTTAATAATAAAAAGAATACTTAAATAAATAAAGTCCCAACTACCTGAAATTGTGGCAAGTTGCCGGGCGTCGCGTCGACGTCAGGAGCCGCGGTTCGCGTCACTCTTTGACGAATAACGGTCCTACGTCACCAGTTATGAAACCCGTCAAAATTCAGATTAAGAAATTAAAACCAGTCTCGCTCATTTCACGTCCGCCGCTCTCTGCGTCGCTGGACGGAGTGCTTAATTAAAAGATACAATAAAAGTTCACAACCACACTAGCAGGAGTCTCGCTAATCTAAATCAGTCTCGCTTTTGGCTGTTAAGGATCAAGCTCCTTAATAAAAAAATCACAATAAAACGCACTTAGCGGAACAATCCGAGGACACCACGACCGCCTCTCTAGGAGGTTCGAGCCGCAGTCCGTAATTAACAAATTCAAATGGCTCGTGATTCGCTAGACGCCGCGGACACGACGACGTCCACCTCACTCGAGGGGTCAGGGCGAAGTCCCTGTAAAAATACGCGCCTTCGGGGGACACGGGCAGCGCCGCTTCTAAATAGGTTACCCAATCCCCGAGCGGCTTCCTAACTATAGTCACGCCTCCTTGCAGTGTGTCCCCTTAGCTATCCTGATCACTTTTCAGATTATTTACACTTATTTTCTTTTTTGAACATTAATATATCACAAAATTTTGTGGTATTGCTATTGATTATACGTATATTTTAAGAGCAGAAGTAAAATCCAAACAAATGGTGGGAGGCACTTAGAACATGCTGAGGTTATCGGCGCTGGCATGTAGAACCGTTTCCTGGGAAAAAGTAATTTTCACAAAAAGTGGCACTTTGAACGTTTGGAACTCCTGCTCTTCAATTACATAAACTCTGAAACGTTAATTACAAATTGCTATTTGCCTATCTTACAAAATTGCGTCTGTTTGACTGCCAACTACCATTTCTCTTTTCTTGGGCGGGCGTGTGCCAGCCTCACTTCAAATGTCTTCCCCTTTGCTTTACTTCCTTAGCGAGGCCAGAAAAATGGGCTTGTTTTGTTTTAAAAGCGTGCCTAATCCCGCTGTCTGACGCTGGCGACACTGCTTCGCTATACAAAAGATAGGGCTGCTGCATTTAGAATCCCTGTGGTGTGACATGTTTCTCGTTCTGATGTTGGGAAGGAAGGAGGTGCAGACAACCATCAACACTTCACTTGGAACCTCGTTCCCAGACCTCCTGGACCTTGCTTAACTTTCACAAAAAATACTTACAGCATATAGGCTTATGCTACCTTATGACTTATTCATATCGGCTACTCAAAGTGCCAATTTCAGCGTGTTTTCTTTTCTTACCTAACCGTGATAGAAATAAGTTAAGCGGTTTCGCGTTATAAAAAATACGCGTGACACTCGACGACGCCATCCATGTGTCAGGCGAAGACTCCTCTTCAGTACGAACCAATATCTCTTTACTCATACGAATATAAAACCACAATTAGAGAGTGTTTGAAAGCATAAAAAATTAAATTTGAATTTAGGTTATTGAAAATTTTTTAAAATTATGTTTAAGGTGTATGAGTGATTTTTCATTTCCTTATGTATGAAACTAGCGTTTCAGTAAACGCCTAACGTTTATGAAAAGTTATAAAAAAACTGCCAAATTTTAAAAGATAATTATGATCAAAGTTTTATTTTAAAGAATGTATAATCTCGATGAAAAACACTTCTTTGTATTTTGTTTTCTTATTTTAATTAATATATAGCAGTAAAATTTGGTTTCTTACCTAAGAGCAAACGCATCTCTTCTTGAGTACCTATAGTAAAAATTTCATTTCGTAGTAATGCAGTTTTCAATCCATAAAAACGCAATTTATATTTCATCAAAATAAATACTCATAAACAGCTGAGTTATTATGATTGCTTTTTTTGTGTCTGATTACGAGAAAGTATTTTCCTTTTTGTAAACATACATATCTGTTAATATTTTGTAAATTAATTACAATACATATTGCAACATTAAATTTAAATATTTTTAAATAAAATTCATTTGAACACAAACATTTTTCATATATAATCCTAGGTAACATTGCTTCCATGGTCCAAGCGGAATGAAATTTGTACTGGACTGGCGATCCTACCCTGCTTATGATGTTGAATGTTGTGAAGCTGCAGTAATATAGCTGCAGGTCTAAGGACTCGAACCAGGGCCATGAAACGGCGAGTGGCAGATAGACTATCTTGTCGTCTATAGTGGCTTATGAAAATTCACTCGCTGGAGTAAGGTAGGTTATTTCAGTCACGTGACCAGGTTTTGACTATCACTAGTATTTGATAACCGCAAGCAATGCTATTCAAAGTTTTAAAATTACGGGAATAAAATACCCTACATATTTTTAGATGATAAATATTTTACTAAATGCTACATCCATAGTGCAATGTTTACTCGTATTTAATTTATATTTAAATATATTGGTTTAGTAGTTGACCAAGAGGCCATCAGTTGAAATTTCGAATATACGTAAACTTACCTGAGGTGAAATTTTAAACACCAAAACCATGAAATTTTAGCTGACCTACCCTACCATCGTGAATTTTCATAAGCGGCTTATGTGGCTATAACGAGACAGACCCACTTAGGCTGGTTATAGGTGATTCGGAATAAAGTGAACACTCAAAAAAGCCCTGATTAATTTCTATTTCCTGCCAGTTTATATCTTTCCGCCGATGTAAACACAAATAATGCCACGTGCTTTTATTTACATAGGGTCGTGCAATGTTTACAACTACATTAAACTGCTCCGATAAATTTTAGCTACAATATCTACTCATTAAATGCACGG